>JAODAL010024149.1:0-61177 GCA_025379985.1 Phyllomedusa bahiana | reverse complement strand
TTTGGGCCCGGGTCCCCCCCAAAAAAGGGAGAGGACGGTCGAGAAGCCGCTAAATTTTTTCCGCCGGCCACGATCAGCGGAAACACCGCTCCTCGCTTTTCGCCGTCCAAAAGATCCAGGACCTATCAAGCCTGGGCCTTTTTCGAGCAAGCCTCTGATTCACCCAGTGATGTCATATGCCACCTTTGCCGTAAACGCATCAGTAGAGGCAAGAATCTTAGGTGTTTAACCACCACCAACATGTCTAGTCACATGCAGCGAATGCATGAGTTGAAATGGGGCAACACTTGGCCAAAAAAGGCCACACCGATGCCGGGCTTCCAACCACTGTCACACCCTCTCTCTCCGCCTCCTCCTCCGCCACCACCAGCATTCCTCAGCTGCCCATGTCTCTCAGAGTCATGATCATGGATCAGCCTCCGCTTCAGCCTCCACCTTTTGCCGAGTACAACCCAGCACCATCAGGGGACCCATCCTAAAACCTTCCCCTTCCACCAGTTTGACGACCTGCATGCCGTACAGCGGCCAGTCTAGCAGCCAGCCTTTTTTCTTCCAGGTTTGGGAGCAGAAAAAAACCCACTTTAACCCAAACCACCCCAAAGCCAAAGCCTGAATGTCGGCATTGCCAGGCTTTTGGCCTTGGAAATGTTGCCTTTCCGTCTGGTGGACACCCGATGGGTTCCACCACGTTCATGGCCCTTGGGCCTTTCCCCCAAAACCAGATGCCGAGCAGGCATTTCTTTGCCAAAAGCCGTCCTGCCCTGGCCAAGACACGTGTCATCTAAAAATTTCAAGCACGTTGTCTGCATCTTTGGCCGGAAAAGTCCATCTGACCACCGAACATGGACTAGTAAGCACGGCCAGAGCCGCTATATCTCTGTTTACAGTCACTGTGTGAGCTGGATGGATGTCTCTGGGGGTGCGGTGGGGTCTCAGGCTCGGCGCACGCTCTTCAAAACCGAGGGATGGTGCAGGGCTCTTTCCCCAAGGTCCTCTGGTGGCATCACGTGCCCAGAGGGAAACCAGGGCCGTGTTTAAATTAAATCTGTCTTGGAGGACCGTCCCACACACAGGTAGGAGCTATGGACGGCTCTCCGGGAACGAGACCGGCGCTGGCTGGGTGACAAGAACCTTGTTTCCAGGCAGGTGGTGTGGGGATAACGAGCGAAATCTGCTGGCCACCCTTAAGATCGGTAGGCTGGAGCACATCCCTTGCCTGGCACATGTCATGAACCTTGTGTCCAAAAATTTTTCTAAAGGGGCTACCCGGGTCTGGACTGCCTGCTGAGGAAGGCTCGAAGTCTAAGTTCGCACTTTCGCCATTCGCACCCTGCTTCGTCCCGCCTGGCTGTGTTGCAGCGTCAGCTCATCCTCCCCGTCAACCGTCTCATTGTTGAAGTGGCAACAGCTGGAATTCCACCCTCCACATGCTCCAGCGATTGGGCAGCAGCGCAATCCCAAATTACACAGTACGAAGTGACACATGGCCTGACATGCAGCGGTAGGGACCTCGGGGTGTTGAGCCACCAAGAGTGGAGGCAGGTGAAAGAGCTCTGCACCATCCCTTCCCCAGTTTTAAAGAAGCCCACCAAAATGGTCAGTGCGGACGATGCCCTTGTCAGCATGAGCATTGTGATGATCTTAGTTCTGGAACGATCTTTGGGGACACTCAAAAAAACAACGGGGTCTCGCCAGCGAGGGGAGGAGGGGACGGACACAGATGCGGACACGGAGCCTTTTTCTCCGTCGAATCCACGGGGCCCCGACAGTTTCTCAATTTTACCAGTCTTAAATTAGGCAGTGGTTCGGGGTCCAGGGCTAGTGCAAGACAGCGCATCAGCACTCAGGGTGCATCGTCTCAGGCAAGTCAGGGCTGTGTTGAAGCTGTGCCGGAGGAAGCGGAGGAGGAGGGGGTATTCTGACACCGAGTTACCGACGTCCCTGCCTTGGAAAGAGGTTGCGCGAATTTGACCCGGAGGAGGAAGATGAGGAAGATGACTTTACTATGCCCCTCGACCCCGAGGCTTGGGAAAAACAAGGCTCCATCTCTCACTTTAGTGCTTGGATGCTCCATTTCCTCCAACATGATCCTCGCATTAAGGCCATCAAAATGAACAACAGTTACTGGTTGGCCACCCTCCTAGATCCCCGGTACAAAACAAAAAATCAGCACTTTCCTTCCACCCACCCAAATAGAGAGTAAAATGCAGGAATGGAGACCTTGCTGATTGATCAACTGGAGACATTTGTTGCGTCTGATTCACGTTCTTCAAATGTCACGGTGGAACAAATCAGCGACGTGACGCAGTAGAGTGCCAAGTAGCCGTTTGCGGCAGCAGCAGGCCAGGTGGCAGAAGCCTAATGGGTGACCTCTTTGGGAATCTTTTTTTACCACCTCACCAAACCCATTTCAATGCAGGGCAAAAACATCCAACAACAGAGACCAGCCCTTAAGATCATGGTGCACGACTATTGCTTTCAACACCCATGTTTTTGTATGTGTTCCGGACCCATAGGGCTTCTGGGTATCAAAATGACGAAATGGCCCGAGTTGGCTCGTCACGCCATAGAGGTGTTGTCCTGCCAGCAGCCAGCGTCATATCTGAGCGGACCTTCAAACACAAACTGGAGGAGTCATTCAGACAAAAGCATCCGGCTTTCCAAGATAATGTGGATCGTTTGACTTTCATTTAGATGAATCAGGCATGGATCTTGATGATGTTGTGGCCCAATTGCCGAGGTCAAACCCATTAGTTGCCGGTCTACTTCACATTCCTCTTCAAACAGAAATGGTCCCCTTGAAACTTTTTTTTTAAAAAGGGTCATTTCTTACTGCAATTTTTTTTTCTCGTTCCCAAAAGTTCATTTTGTGGTTATGCTGTGAGGAGACTTTAAAAGACACCAAGGTTTCATGACAAAAACCGTATTCCATTTACTCACTTCATCTTTCGAATTTTTTGCATTGTCAAAGGTTTTGGGGTCATGTTGCTGTGAGATACAGCTATAATCATAGTCCTTTGGAACAGAAATGTGGCTTCTAAGTGGCATTTCTCCCTCACAAATTTTTAACAGTGGCTGAGAAGTCATTTTTATAATTTTTTGGGCCATTGCTGCTTTGAAATGCAGCTTACTACAGGTTCATATTATAAAAAAAATTTGTTTCTAACAGACATTTGTTCTTCACAATTGTCAGAGTGGCTCAAGGGTGATGGCGCTGTCAGAAAAAGGAATAGGTAGGACACTGTTAATGGACACATATTGCAAATAAATTGTTTTGCAAGATCTTTAACATAGCTAGCAATCCCTGTAGTGAGACAACCCAAATTAATACTTTTTAAAAAAAAAGAGAAACAAATGATGTGGTGGGATTCCATCCTATTTTAAAAATGTGTTTCTAGATTTAAACTAACTAAAAAACTGGCATGCACAAAATAGCTGATAAAAAATATTTCCTCTGAATTGTACAAGGGAGGTACAGGAAGACTTGAACAGATGTAGGTTACCAGGATAGATATAGTCAATGTCCAGTTTCAACAAAAATGGTGGTTTGAAAGACTCCTTTTTCCAGCACTTTTTAATCTATGGGTCGGGACAGGTTTAATGGTAATACTGTGGTACAGAACAGGTATAGTCTATGTCCAGTTCAACTAAAATGGTGGTTCAAAGCAGGGGCGTCGCTAGGCTGTTTTATTCGGGGCTCGGGCCCCGAATAAAACCCCTGTCCCCCGAGTCTCCCCGGGCCCAGGGCCTCTGCGCGGGGCCTGGAGCACCGACTGGCTCTTCAGCTGCATGTGCGTCCGCTGGACGCCCCACCAGCTGAGGGCTTCTGCGTGGCAGAGATCGAGCGCTCCCTGCCCCGCAGACAGTGTCGGACCGCAGGTCCTTACACCACGAGGCTGCCGGGTCCTCACAGCGTTGAGGACCCCCGCGGCCCCGTGCGCCTCAGTTTGGCAGCTTGCGATGACATCACGTCATCGCGACGCTGCCTGTCCTCGGGCGCACAGCGCGTCATAGGCCGTGCCCGAGGAGCTGCCAGAGGAGCTGGGGCTGAAGAGGACGGAGCGCGCTCGCGGGGGAGTGAAGGTGAGTATTAATGTGTTTTTTTTTTATAGCGTTTACCTGCCCAGTGCCCCTATATACTGCCTGTGCCCCTATAATGCCTGCCTGTGGCCCCCATATGCTGCCTGTGGCCCCCAATATACCTGCCTGTGGCCCCTATATACTGCCTGTGCCCCTATAATGCCTGCCTGTGGCCCCCATATGCTGCCTGTGCCCTTTTATACCTGCCTGTGGCCCCATATACTGCCTGTGACCCCCATATACTGCCTTTTGCCCCCATTACTGCCTGTGCCCCCCATATTCCTGCCTGTGGCCCCCATATCCCTGCCTGTGGCCCCATATGATGCCTGTGCCCCTATATACCTGCCTTTTGCCCCTATATACCTGCCTGTGCCCCCATATACCTGCCTGTGCCCCCATATACCTCCCTGGGGCCCCCAAAATATACTGCCTCATTGCCCCCATTATAACTGCCCCCAGTGCCCTTATATCCCTGCTTGTGGCCCCCATTACTCCCTCAGTGCCCCCATATACCCCCTCAATGACCCTATATACCTGCCTGTGGCCCATAAAACTGCCTGTGCCCCTATTTTACTGCCTTTGGCCCCATATCCCTGCCTGTGGCCCCCCATATTACTGCCTCAGTGCCCCCATATACTGCCTGTGGCCCCATTACTGCTCAATGACCTAATAACCTGCCTGTGGCCCCATATACTGCCTGTGCCCCCCCTATACCTGCCTGTGCCCCCCTATACCTGCCTGTGGCCCTATTTACTGCCTCAGTGCCCCTATATACCTGCCTCAGAGCTCTTATATACCTGCCTCAGTGCTCCTAAATACTGCCTTAGTGCCCCTATATTATGCCTCAGTGCCCCCCCATATACTGCCTGGGGCCCCAAAATACCTGCCTGTGGCCCCATATACCTGCCTGTGGCCCCATATACCTGCCTGTGGCCCCATATACTGCTTCAGTGCCCCTTATTTTACCTAATGGGGGGGCCCTGCAATACCTAAAATTAAGGAGTTGCTGGAAATGTGAGGATTCAAAAGATATTTGTGTCCAAATCCTCAGGGACGAGTATTGGCCGGGAGCAATCAGCATGAAGGTGTGAAAAGGATGGAGAAAGAAAAGGGAAAGTGAACGACGCTGATCAGAAAAGACGGGCTCCAGTGAGTCACTAAATGTAAAATTGCAGTGTAATCACTTATATGTCTGCAAGGAGTCTACATAACAAACTAGTATTACCACTATATGGCCCCTGTATGGCGGTGGTATATGTAATCAGGCCTGTGTACAGCTGGTAGTCACATGTGGGGTCGCGTTCGGTCAGGGTTCTGGCAGAATTTTTTTGAGCCTTAAGTAGTAATAGTTTTGGGTCTAGGAGGTGTTTTTAGTCACAATCACTTTTTCTGGTAGATTTGCTCCCTGTATCGGTGGATTATTTGGTGACTGTTTAGGGGTATTGTCATATGAAGGTGAGAAAGTTCTGAAAAAGTAAATTTGTCATTGGTGATTTTTTACTGTACAGTAAAATGCTGAGGAGATGGACGGGATCTGTGGGGATGTGCAGAAAATTAGTGACAGGAACAGAAGGTTTTTCTCTGTAAAAAACAATCGCAGTTCACAATGAGGCGGGAAAAACACAAAGGGCCCGAGCCCCGGATGTTTTAGGACCCTAGCAACGCCCCTGGTTCAAAGACTCCTTTTTCCGGCACTTTTTAAATCTGGGGGTCAGACAGGTTTAATGGTCATATTGTGGTACAGAACAGGTATAGTCAATGTCCCGTTCAACTAAACTGGTGGTTTAAAGACTCCTATTTCCGGCACTTTTTAATCTGTGGGTCAGCCAGGTTTGGGGCTCATGCTGTGGCCCAGGACAGGTATAGTCAATGTCCAGTTCAACTAAAATGGTGGTTAAAAGACTCCTTTTTCCGGCACTTTTTAACCTGGGGTCATGCAGGTTTGGGGCTCATGCTGCGTTCCAGGACAGGGATAGTCAATGTCCAGTTCAAGTAAAATGATGGTTCAAATAATACTGCCTTCTGGCACTTTTTAATTTGTGGGTCATGCAGGTTTAAGGGTCATGCTGTGATACAGGACAGGGATAGTGAATGGTCTGTGATTTTTTTTCTGTGACTTTTATAACCTAAGTGTGTTGCCTAAGATGTGAAAAAACTTTGAGATTCTCGGTTCACATATTTTGATCAAAAGATGTTTAAGCTGCCCACGACTTTCAACGTGATCTCAAATAGGGCAGTCCTATGCTATTTTTTTACCCCTCAATAGAGCCCCCATCAGCCCTTCTCACTGGGGCAACAGACCTCCTTCATCCAGAGAGAAAAAATAAAATAAAAAAAACACCCTACCTTCAGGCTTGCACTTCTTATGAAAAGCCTGTGAGAGGGGGGCGGGTACAGAACAACAAAATGGAGGCACACCTTTCCTCCCCTATGGGTTTTTAAAAACAATATACACCAAATATAACGTATGGTTCTTTCACAAAAAACATTTCTTTAAAAAAAACGTATGCAAAACCTGGGTGCCCCCTGGCAGGGCTGCGGCACTTATATATATATTACAAATGTACACACGCACACCATGCCAGCGGCACACTACTGCAAAAAGGGCAATACATTACGTGGAAATCCCTAAAGAAGCATTTATGCTATCTATCATAAATGAAAAAAAATTTGAGATTCTCGGTTCAACATATTTTGATCAAAAGATGTTTTAAACTGCCACGACTTTCAACGT
The DNA here is from genome assembly GCA_025379985.1 of Phyllomedusa bahiana. Lineage (NCBI taxonomy): Eukaryota > Metazoa > Chordata > Amphibia > Anura > Hylidae > Phyllomedusa > Phyllomedusa bahiana. Next base: position 54,363 of record JAODAL010024149.1, on the reverse strand, counting down.
GATCTCAAATAGGGCAGTCCTATGCTATCTTTTACCTCTCAATAGAGCCACATCAGCCCTCTCACTGGGTCAACAGACCTCCTTCATCCAGAGAGAAAAAATAAAATAAAAAAACACCCTACCTTCAGGCTGCACTTCTTATGACAGCCTGTGAGAGTGGGCGGGTACAGAACAACAAAATGGAGGCACCCTTTACTCCCCATATGGGTTAACATCAATATACACCAAATATAACGTATGGTTCTGCACAAAAAAACATTCTGAAAAAACGTATGCAAAACCTGGGTTTCCACTGGCAGGGCTGCGGCACTTATATATATATATACATGTACACACGCACACCACTGCCAGCGGCACACTACTGCAAAAAGGGCAATACTCTCACAGGCTGTCATAAGAAGTGCAGCCTGAAGGTAGGGTGTTTTTTTATTTTTTTCTCTCTGGATGAAGGAGGTCTGTTGACCCAGTGAGAGGCCTGATGTGGCTCTATTGAGAGGTAAAAAGATAGCATAGGACTGCCCTATTTGAGATCACGTTGAAAGTCGTGGGCAGCTTAAACATCTTTTGATCAAAATATGTAAAACCGAGAATCTCAAAGTTTTTTCATGTATGATAGATAGGCATAAATGCTTCTTTAGGATTTCCACGTAGTGTATTGCCCTTTTTGCAGTAGTTGTGCCGTGGCAGTGGGTGTGCGTGTGTACATGTATATATATATAAAGTGCCGCAGCCCTGCCAGTGGCACCCAGGTTTGCATACGTTTTTTTCAGAAATGTTTTTTGTGCGAAAACCATACGTTATATTTGGTGTATATTGATTTTAACCCATATGGGGAGGCAAGGGTGCCTCCATTTTGTTGTTCTGTACCCGCCCTTCTCACAGGCTTTCATAAGAAGTGCAGCCTGAAGGTAGGGTGTTTTTTTATTTTTTTCTCTCTGGATGAAGGAGGTCTGTTGACCCAGTGAGAGGCCTGATGTGGCTCTATTGAGAGGTAAAAGATAGCATAGGACTGCCCTATTTGAGATCACGTTGAAAGTCGTGGGCAGCTTAAACAGCTTTTGATCAAAATATGTGAACCGAGAATCTCAAAGTTTTTTCATGTATGATAGATAGCATAAATGCTTCTTTAGGGATTTCCACGTATTGCCTAAGATGTAGCACGTATCCATTTGACTGTTGTGGATGTTAATTCCAGCTTCTCCAGCCCTGTTTGGGTGTAAGAATGAAGGGGTTGTTCCTCTCCCATAGACTTTAATGGTCATCAGCGATAATCTATTATCGACTATTGGAAATCGTCTTGATAATTGACGATATCGACTATCGACAAGATGACGATAGTCAACGTAATCGCTCATCACTAATAGTGTGCCTGAATAAATGAACCTGTCAAAAATCTGGTGTCTGGTATAACTTGCATTGTAAAATTGATGTGCCTAATCTAGGCGCATAGCATAATGTACGCACATAGCATATAATTTCTGGCGTATTAGATTATTTTAGGGTCATTCAAATGGTTCGTGATTGGCATACAATGCGTATAGTTTTGGTGCACTACAGTTCATTGATATAGAGAATAGGGCGTCAACAGTTCTTTGGTGCAAAATACATAAAAAAAGCGCAGCCCTGATGGGACATGTCGCCCATAGTAAGACTTACTGATACATGCTTCTTAAAAAACTTCTGCACTGCATTTCTCAACCCATAGAGGGTGCAGCCATTCTAGGATTCGGAGTCACCAGTGCATTTCTGCAGCCTCTTAGCAAGTGTTTTTGTATAACTTGTTTTTGATGCATTTAATATTTATTATACATAATTATAGAAAAAAATAATCTAATAATTATATATGATGTCATAAATATATTGTCATTTAGTCTATCTTGGTAAGCAGGCTTGGTTATAGAGAACTAAATTATCAAAAGAAATCAGAGGGCTCTTTTTTTGTCTTCTTTCATTAAGGGACAAACCCCCAAAAAGAACTGCAGATGGGTGTCTCATTCTTTCGGAGTGACAGGGCTATAATCTCTACTCCTTTTTCAAGGCTCTTTAACCCTTTAAAGGTGTTGTCTCACTACAAGGATTGCTGCTTTTTATGTTAAAGATCTTGCAAAAACAAGTCACTTTGCAATATGTGTCCATTAAAAAGTGTCCTCCCTACCCCTTTGATATCCCTCCGGGTATGGGCTGCACAAGCTCATCAGACCTGTTCAATCTCTCATGATAGGCTGCCAGCACTGGTTGCTATAGCTAGAGACCTGTTCAATCTCTCATGATAGGCTGCCAGCACTGGTTGATATAGCTACAGACCTGTTTGACCTCTTCTGATAGGCTGCCAGCACGGGTTTTGCTATAGTACAGACCTGGCTTTACTGCGCCTGTTAGAAGCCAGTAAACACGCCCCTGAATTCAAAGTGAAACCAAGAAAACAGGATGAATCAATGTAGTGAGACAACCCCTTTAACACCAAGGCCTATTTCTTTTTCTCATGCTCGTTTTTCCCTCCTCGCCTTCCCAGAGCCATAACTTTTTATTTTTTTATCTACATAGACATATAAGGGCTTTTATTTTGCAAAATAAGATGTACTTTCTAATGGTGTCAATTATCGTACCATAGAATATACTGGGAAACTGCAAAAAATTCTAAGTGGAGCAAAATATGAAAAAAACTTACTTGTGCCATTTTGCGGGTGTTTTACCTTTACGGCGTTCAGTCTTCAGTAAAAATGATGTGTTATCTGTATTTTACAGGTTGATTCGAATCCAGTAATACCAAATATGTAGGGTTTCCGTTATGGTACCATAAAAAAATTCCAAACATTTTCTATTTTTGAAATTTGTGTCGCGGCACCATTTTCTGCAACCAATAACTATTTTGTACTAACATCTATGGAGTTGAGAGAGGGGGCATTTTTTGCAGGCTGAAGGGCACTTTTTATTGCTACCAGTTTGTAATGGATGCGACTTTTTTGATTAAATTTATTCCAATTTTTATGGGATGTGAAATGACCAAAAAACTGCAATTTTGGCATTTGGATATTTTTTTCTTCTCCGGTGTTAGATTTTGATGGATCGGACTTTTTTTGGACGCGGCAATACCAAATATGTGTAACTTTTTACTATTTTTTTTTTAATTGCAAAATGGCGAAAAGGGGGTGATTTGAACTATTTGAACTTTTTTTTACACTTTAAAACATTTTTTTTTCTTTTACTTTAACTTTGAGTCCCTCTAGGACATTTCACTACTAGGGGGCTCAATCATTTATACAGAATAATGCATTGTAACACAATGCATTAGGGTATACAAGGACGCGCGGCACCGTTTCTCATTGAGTCAGACGCCGCGGCCATCTTTGCTGTAATGTCTAAAAGGTTAAAAAGCGCGGGATGGTGAATTAACAAAAAGAATTGCCAGTTGGCTTGCTTGAGTCTTCTTTTATCTCCCTGTGATGTTTTCTGTGATAATGTGTGCATTTCCTGTGCTGTATGTAGTACTACAAGCCCCATGATGTACCCCCAGGGCTGTTTCTTGGCTAACTCACATTCAGGCAGGGAGAAAATATCCTCCCCCCATTAACATGTGTGCCAGGTCACGATGCATCACATGACCATTAAACAGTTCCTGACTGGGTTATTTACCCCATTCCTAATCACTCATCTTCTTTATCACACGTGGATCTGATCACTCTAACACTTTCTTGCACACCTTTTTTGTGATTTGTTATTTCTGTGTAATTTTTACGTTTTTTTTTTTTTTTTTTAACTAAACATGCATTCCCTGGACAACGAACAAGATGCATTTGTATAAAAGTCAGAACATGTATATTTTTTAACCCCAAAATTTAGTGCCCAATTTTCCATTGTCCCTCCAAGGTGTAATGTGACTCGTTAGTGTTTTACATGGTCTCAGGTGTGAATGGGGAACAGATGTGTTAAATTTGGTGTTATCACTCTCACACTCTTACTGGTCACTGGAAGCTCAGCATGACACCTCATGGCAAAGAACTTTCTGAGGAGCTGTCACATAGTTTATGCCCCCCTTGCTGAGGACAGCACAAGCTAGTGTCAGACCTGCTGTTTCCAGCGCTATACTGTAAGGTTTTGGAGTTTCAGAGCATTTAAGGCGACATGTATGAACGGGGCTGCATAGACATCTGCCGTCTTTTCAGCCCGATATCAGGCGCAGCCCGTTCATACATGTTTAAATCTCCCACACAACATTCTCGGGCGCATTACATAGCGTTTGTGGCGCTTTGTAATGTGCCCGATCTCAGGGGGCGTGCGGGAGGTGGATCGCACTAGAACCGCACTAGATACATATTTATAGCTTCACTGCGTCATTTCTAGGCGATTTACAGCTGGAACAGGTAGAGCACTTTCAAAGTGGTTTACCTGAGCCAGAAATGTCACCCTAGCGCTAGAATGCACCTGATTTATGACCTGCAGTAGAGCGGGTTCATAAATCAGGCACATTCTATGCCAGTATAATGCGCATGAAATTTGCCGTTAACGCCACATTTCATGTATGTTGTCCTTAATGTTCAAATCTGGCAGGTTTCAGCCGGAAAAGAGTCCAGCTTATTCATGAGCAGGTGTTAGTCCCACCCACCCAAGGCTAACCCCGCCCACCTGACAGTTATTCACATGTTTTTACCTATTCAAAGTAATAGGTTAATCAGCTGTGAGGTGGGCGGGGCTAATCTCAGGTGGGCGGATCATAAATTAAACTGACTCTTCATGAATAATCTGGACTTTTTTCTTCCTGAAAACTGCAGATTTGAGCATTAAGGGCAACATGCATGAAATTTGACAATAACACGCCAAATATCATGCGCATTATACTGGCATAGAATGCGCCTGATTTATGACCCACTGTAGAGTGGGTTCATAAATCAGGCGCATTCTAGCACTTTGAAAGTGCTCTACCTGTTCCAGCAGTCATGTTCCTGGAATTGTCCTAACGAAGCTATATATATGTAGCATTGCTATGGTTTTAGTGCGCTCTGCCTCCCGCAGGCGCTATGTAACGCTCCTGACAATGGCGTGCGGGAGATTTAAAAATGTATGAACCGGGCTGCGCCTGATATCGGGCTGAAAAGACGCCAGATATCTGTCACAGCCTCATTCATACATGTCACCCTTAACGCTGTAAAACTCCAGCATCTTACAGAATAAGGGACACAGCGCTGGAAACAGCAGGTCTGACACTAGCTTGTGCTGTCCTCAGTAAAGGGGGCATAGTCTCTTTACCAGTTGAGCAAGCTATTATGGAGAAGTTACATTTGTACAGTATTACTGATGGCAAATAGCCCATTGAGGGCAATGAGGAAGAACATATAAGCAAAATAGACTTTGACATCCAGGGACACACATGATGAGTCGTTCTACATTCCCTTTTCTTCTCCATCTGACCAAAGTAGCAACGTCTCCTGGTCCCTGCAGAATTTACAACAGAAACATCTTAGACTTCTTACTTATTCAGCACTTCTGCGACAAGCCGGGTGACTGGGACAGAGGGCCTTTAAGGTTGTCACGGGCGATGGTATGGCACGAGGGTATATGGTGGCCCTTGTTCCCAGGCCCTGCCTGACCGCAAGAATGTTCCCTGCTACCCAACCCACACAACGCCCACAGCTGAGACAGTCACTGCAAACGTAGGCTTGAGGGTAACAGTTGCTTTACTAGAAGCTGGAACGGTTGGTATAATACAGATTTAATAATGGTACAGTCTCTTGTGGGTAGGCCATAGTAAAATACAGCTTTGTTAAGGGCATTAGGGAGTAGATCAGTTGGAGCGTGTATGATGCATTCCTAGTACTTGTAGGAGAGATGCAGAATGCTCTGGGAAGTAGTAGTTTAGAATCTGGGTGACGTTGGAGTGTGTAGCTAGGGTAGTAAAGAGATGTTACAGACCTAATCAGAGGAGTGAGACCTTCAGATGAACGAGGCACGGGTCGAAACTAAGGAAAAACTTGAGACGGAGAAACTTTGAAGTTACAACGCACACTGGTAAAGGTGGAAGACGCTAAGCACGGATCTGTACTGGACATGGAGAGAAGCCAGGACGAAATGTAGTCGGAAGTTGGGGGGACACTCAAACACACTTACCGGATGGGGACAGTAGGCTCTTAAATAATATATATGGGTAGTCCTACTGGGAAACATGAGGGACACGTGAGAGATCCCTGTGCTTACTGGATATACAGGTTGACAATTTAGAAGTGAAAAGATTCCGAAGGCCGCAGCCAGGCTGTGTGTTCTCTGTGGAGCCTTCATGCGGCACATCTCACTGTGCTTCTGGAACTGGTCCAGCTCAGCGCCGTGTAATTCTGAGGTTGCAAAGAGATGCTCCCCTGAATGGCTGACAAGGCAGAGCCATTATGCATATCAGGGTTACTAGCTGGGGGATTTTAAACTCCTTGTTGCTCTAACAGTCGGGCAGGTAAATGCAAGAGTTTACTGTGAGGGAAATACCACTCAAGAACATTAGAATGAACAAATAAAGAAAATATCTGGATTAAATATATGTGGCTCCACAGTTGAACGAGGCATAGAGAGAGTTGGACAGTGAGCGAATTGTAGTTGGCGTAAGTAGTCATGAAGACACGGCAGATCGGAACAAGGTTCTGTTTCAGGCCACTACATACTCCCCCTCTGAAGGGTTAACTGTCCTCGGCAAATATGTGGAATGGGGGACTACTGAGGAGAAAATATACGTAACATTGCAAAGCAGGAATATGGTTCAACATATGTATATTACAATAAATATAACATGGAAATACTTAGGCATTGAATCTGAGAAATGGTGCCAATATCAGCGATAGAGGTCTCGTGGCGTCTTTTATTACACCTCATCGTCCATGAAAGGCTCTGCAAAGGCAATTTAATGTCAGTAAACAGTCCATAAGTCCATAGGCTCTGTAAATAATAATTGGTTCCAAAACAATAAAGAAGGTGCTGTCTAGACTAGGTGCTGAGGCTTGAAAGTTTACTGAACTTAGCTAACTATATGACTTAACAATATATATAAGGCAAAGTATATATACAAGAAATGACATACAGGTCATTGTTTCTTGGTATGTGGGCAGGTAGAGTTCCCTTTTGTAGAGCGCTTGACCGTCTCCAGCAATGGAATCTCCTCTTTCAGATGCTGGAGCAGGAGCGATGAGGTTGAGCCTCGACTGGTGCTAGGAAATAGACAGAAGCAGCCGGTGAAACTGGATAGGGACTGTCATTGGAGCAGACAGTGGGGCTGAAATCTGATACATGCATGGGTACACCACTGGTCGCATCCAGGATGTGGAATAAACGAAGTTAGCTCGCAGAGGTGTCTTCCAGAAAGACAGGCTCTTTTAGGTGGAACATTGAGGACCACTGGAGAGGTGGGGTGAGGTACAAAAACTCTGACGGTGGCTGTGAGAAGAGGAGACATGACGAGAAGGTCTTATTTGGTTATACAACTTTCATTCCTATTTCGATTGCACTGTTCTGAGGAGAGCCCATTCCAGGTTTCTTGACTTCATAGACATCTGATTCAGGAAAAAGTGGTATTGCTGTGTGATAGTGTTTTGCTCAGGTTCCAGTGAAAGATCGTTTTAATGGAGCGCTGGTACTTTTTTAGCCATATTCTCTCTCCACACCTTGTTAGTGGTGTGGCAGTAGCTCCGCTGTTTGTAGGATTCCTCTTGGTCTCAATTGTCTTCTTTCTCCATTCCATCTATGCAAACAATATCTAGTTTGCTTTCTTGGATTGTCTTTGGCTCGAGACCCAAGTGTCAGCGTTAGGCAAGGATTAATGGAGTCAGGAATTTGGTTCGAGAGCTCTGTCTTGAGGTGGTTGTCCTTGGGACGAACCAAAACATAAGTATAAGGTGAGTAGCCGGCGGTGGAGGAGCAATGAGTCGTGTTATTGTAGATCTCTTTGACTAAGCTGATACAGTAAACTGTGGCCATTCTGTCTTTGTTAGACACTGAAGCTTTGCGAGCATTTGTGGATGAACACCTGATTGATAGTTTTCACGAGACTTCCCTTTCGGATGATAGGTGTTGTGTCGGAGCTTCTTACACTCGTGGGAAATTACAAAGTTCCTGGAAGAAGTTGGGACAAAAGCAGGGTCCACTGATCAGTCAGTATTGCGCTGGGAATCCATAATGTTTTTGACATACTCTCTGTAGAGTAGGAGAGCTGGGATGTTGTTCGAGTTGTTAAGTCCTGTACTGGAACCACGTCGACCACTTGGAGTAGTGGCTCTCTACCATCGTTAGAGTCATAAGTGTAACCAGATCGTGGTAAGAGCAATTTTGTCACCATGGTATAAGGCGAATGTAACTCATGTTGGTCTGTGAGGAGGTTGAAGGATTGTAAGGGTGCTCTGGCGTCTCTTTTCTTCCAGCTTTAGACAAATTACCAAGAGCTGGGACATTAGCTACTTCGACCACATTCTCGATGTCTATTCTCATTCATATCCAGTAGAATCCTCTGGCGGATAGTAGACTCAGTCTTGTGGACACCGAATATTGCCAGACTGGTCGTGATAGGCCATCGGAGCACTGATTCTTAGCATCATTTTTTGATTTTTTGCGGGGCCATGGGGGATGAGAATTTGATGGAGTCTTTCGTCCCGAGACAGGATCTGAGAGCTTTTGAGATTTTTTCAGGCCTTTGTTGTTGAAAGCACTTTTTCTTTGTCCTCCATAGGTCGTTCTGTAGTCAATGTCGGGGTTTGAGTCTTCTGAGTCTCACAAGGGTCCTACCGGTAGAGAGTTTTGTCAAATGAGAGATCTCCAAGGACTCGGACTCATCTTGGATAGTCTGCATCTAGATGGTTCTTGAAGGGGGCACCTTGACAAAGGGGCGGACCGAAACGTAGCAGGTGCAAACGAGCATGGAGGTTGATGCGGCTACACGCTCAGAGGAACAACAGGTCTCAAGGCTTGTGAAGTAAGTCTGCATGGGACTGAAGGTTGGACTTTGTATTTTACCCTGTAACGGTTACCTTTCTTTATACTTTTTAAAGTTTGTGTATTGGGCGATATATGCATATTTTTGGTTGATCTTTTGTATCGAATTTTTTATTTTTTTCATTCATTAAAAGAAAGAAAAAAATTTACAGATACGTGGCAAGTGTATATTGATATAAAGTTTGCACACATTGGGGAGTTGGGGAAATCCTATAACTCAAGCCCCACTTTATGGTAACTGGGGAGTATTACTTAAACTAGTGAGACTACGGTTATGAACTATAGCAGGTTTTGGGACAGGGATCAGATTTTGTTGAGGAACTCCGTCAGTTGAGTCGCAGCAAGAGCATTCTGCGTAGCAGAACCTCTGATAGAAGGGAGGCATCTAAACATCTTCCCAATTGCTTCTCAGGGGGCTGTCACCTTTGGGAAGACGTAGATAGTTTAGATCAGAGTTCACATTGGTTTTACCACTGCGATACTTTACTCTCAAATTGAAGTTCACCCAATCTTGATTAGCCCAACGTTGTTCGAGGGCACCGGAGCCATGCGGTGTGAGGTGAGCAAGGAGAGGGTTGTTATCTTGTGTACATGGTGAACGGTGCAAGCCTGCAGAGATGAGTCCTTAAAACTATCAGTGAATGGCCACTTAGAGCTAGTAGTTATAGTGTTGATGCGAGGCTATAGTTGTTGTCGTTCTTCTCTGCTCCTCTCAAGTCTTTCGGCTGGCGGTAAGCAAGGACTTCTTTCTCGATTGTCCTGAACCTTACTTGTACTACTGTGACGAATACAGCTCCTAGTGCCTTGAATAGCTGCCATTGTGTGTGAGACGTGAGAGATGTTGATGATGCATATGTGTGTAGGATAGGGCCAGATGTTCCGGACTCAGGTGATGTCAACACAGGCTATTTCGCAACAGTTTGGAACGCTGTTTCTTGACGTTCAGACCTCGTTGACAGGAACGTCGCATTCGGTATGTAACGCTCTCTTGGGCGGCAATCCAGTAGTAAGCTCATTGGTCGTGGTTCAGAGATACTCGGCGCTTCTAGGTTGCGCGGTTTGAGTAGCGCGGCGGTTTGTGTAGTTGCCGGCAAAACCGAGAAAATTGCTGACTTCTTTATAAATGTTCGCTTGGATAATTTGTAACGGTAGTGTCCAATCTTTTACTGCAGAGATTTTCGCTCTGGTCAGGCTGGAGTTCCGGTCAGCGACTGATGATATGGCCTAAATATTTGACTCGTGGGCTTGAGAAGATGGCACTCTTGGAGGGTTTTATCTTGAGGCCATGATCAATAAGAACCTGGAACAATTCTGCAAGATGGTGTATTGTAGGTGGTCTTCATAGGGGTGCGTGAATACACAATGACGTCAGCATGTTAGCAGCAAGTCACTGTTTGAGTTGTCCGTTGTACAAGACACATTTCCATTACATCGCTGGAAAGTAGCTATTGGGCGTTACATAAACCGAATGACATACTTGTTGAACTCGTTAGGAGTCCCATTAGGGGTGGTAAATGCGTCTTCGCTCTGTCCTCAGGACCCATAGATACGTTGCCAATAACCGCTACTGAGGTCGAGAGTGGAGATATATAGGCAGCTGAGCCCAAAGCAGCGATGTGGATTCTTTCAATACGGGGAAGAGGGTATACAATCTTTGTGATGTGATGGTTTTTAGTTTACTGTAGGTCGACGACAGAAGTGAATATTACCGTACTTCTTTTTCTTCTAGGACAATAGGTGCGGACCCAAGGACGTAGTACTCCTGGATGACCTTGGTGTCCTTCATCTCTTTGTATCAAACTTCCTTAACTTGATGTAGTTGGCAGGTGGAATAGGTCGATGTTTATCAGTTGATGGATTGATACCGGTATTTTATTTTGTGTTGGATCAGGTTAGTCTTGCGAAAGTCAAGGTGGATGCTTACTGACAAGCTTCATGGTGGTCGTTATGCAAAAAAAACTTTTTGGTTTACACCATTGATGTATTCCGTTGGAGTAATAGCATCTCCAATACTAAGTACGTCCACCAGTGGGTATGAGATTTGTCAGACGTCGTTTGGAAAGAAGATTGGAATGTGACTTTCTTGATTAGGCAATTGTCCTCATTACACGAGGTTGTTCTGGGTCGTGCTGATACAGCATAGCGCAAACGTAGTGAACTTGTGTGAGCTCTATTGGTGAATCACTGAGGTTGATAAGACTGAAGGGACTTGGCCATTGAGAACGGTCACGTGACACTTCTGATGCTGCTTCAAAGAGTGTTGACCATAGATTTGGACAGAATCATGGAGGGCTTCGTAGTCAGCATTGTCAATGCCTGGGCGAACTTTAGACCAGGATGAGGTTCTCAACTGTTAGACTTAGATGTGAGCGTAATCGCGGCGAAATCTTTAGTGCAGGACACGACAAATTTCTCCTCTATGTTGTTGGAAACTTCTGTGCTGAGCGGAGAGCGCCTTTAATGGTGTCGCTGTGACAGCTTTCCTTAGTGGGAGGAAGCAGATGACAAAGAGGCATGCAAAGCCATTTAACAGTTCAGAGAAAACATGGCGTATGAATTCATGCTCTAACACAGTAACTGCATTATCTCCCTGAGCCTCAGTAAAGTCAATAACACCTTGTCTGGCAATTTACGGATCCACAATTTGGCATTGGTAGGCTTCCAGTAAGCCCAATTGGGGGAATGGGTTATCTGACCATTTACCGCGGGCTATTAAATGATAATTTTACTTTACCATAGTGGACGTCAAACCACACTATTGTGCTCCAATGTGTCCTCAATTATGTGCCTTGGAATAGTGGTTCACTTGGGAACCAGTGTCAAACTATGGGGCTTCAAGAGGAACTGTTGACCCATATAGTCTACATGCGGCATTTCGAGAGAGGAGAGAATGTTAAACCTACGGTGGCTGTGTCTTATGGGGGCCATGTTGGAGTTACCTTTACAAGGGGCGGCCCTGGGGTTTGTACACTGAAACATCTGGTGACCCTGACGATGTCCCAGACGCCGGCATATAGGTGCTAGTGAGGGACGTTGAAGTGATGGAGGACCTTTCAGGTAGAGGCCTATTGAGGTTGGATGGCGAGAGCGGGCTCCGGAGGACATATGGCCTACTTACAGATGACGTCACGGGAAGAGGTAGAAGATGGTCCCCTTTAACTCCTTTAGAGCTTGACAAGAAGTCCTGTTACTTGGGAGCAAGTGCCGTCTGGAGTGGCGAGTGGTTATAAACGGGTGTAGAAGTCTGTGACAACTTTGATATGCTTGATTGTGTGGAAAACAGTAGGTAGTGGTGCAAGTAAAGTGAATTCTGACGTCCAGGTCTGTTAGCTGGATCAGGCTGTAAGTCTGTGTCCTTTAACTTGTAGGGCTAGAGCTTGAAGATCAAGAAATGACATGGTGGGAGTTCTCAACTGCCTAGCATGCGTAACTGGCTCTGATTAGTCTAGAGTCCACTTCCTTCAGTGAATCGGTCAGTGATTATGCGTGTCAGAGCTGAGGGAATCTATGGGTGTCAACTTGTTGCAGAGTCTTGTACGTGGGACTGTAGTGCCAAGTGCATAGGCTCTTAAAGTCTCGCACCTGTTCTCTGACGTCTGTTATAGAACTTAAAGAACCTTGTAGGCGAAACTAGTTACTTCAAATTTTCTTTACGCAGGCGGCTGAGGATCTGTTGCACGCTGGCTTTTTTCATGTATCGGCCAAGAGCGTACTTATCTTCTGTGGCTGGACCTTGCGTTGTCTAGAAGTAACTGAATCTGTGATGATTAGGAAGAAAGCTGAGACAGTTCAAGAGTGCGGAGTAGTTCTCTTTAAAACCCTGCAAAGGTGTGATGTTCTCCGTTATAACTTGGGAGCTAGACGGAGTCCCAAGATCGAAAAAATTGCATGCCAGTGGCGATTATAGGCGCAGGAACATTAGCAGATGAAGAGTGGAAGGGTTGCTTGAGAGCCAATAGAGTCATTATCGTACTTGCAGTAGTACATAGTAGACAAAGAATAGGTTTCATGTCCCTGTTAAGAAAAAAAATTGTAGCACCTGTACTTTAAGAAAAAGAAAACCTTAGTATGATTGAGAAGCACACGTCTGATTATCCAATCCCTCTTTAGAATTAGCACTGTGACTACAGATAGGAGAATTGCACTTAGTGAGGGAATGATAGGCAGGAGCTGGATGGGATAACTGAAAGATGCAGGCTTGCTGGCAAGAGGTATTGAAAGAGGACTTGGCAGGGAATGAGCACGTGAGGTTGGATAGTGCTGTGGGCCGTGACAATTTCCAAAATGGCGGCGGTCCTTCCTTTGTGCCACAGCAATATTTTTTTCCTTACTGTGCAGAAGTGCTGCTAGAGCTGAGAGTTTAGGGGCGGAGCGGAGTGCAGTGTAGTGCGCAGGAAGAAGTGAGTGTAACAAACAGCTGGACAGTTCAGCAGCAGTGAACACACGCCTAAGCAGGAACTTCCAGAGCGTCCCCTCTGTTGAGTAAATGCAGGATCCTTACAAAAATTGTCAGTATGCAGGTCTTTATGGGGTTTTGATGGGACTTGTGGTTATACAGAAATAGAAAGGACACAGATGGTGTTATAATCCTGTTCGTGACGCACTTGCGAACAAGCCGGGTGACTGGGAAAAGAGGGCTTAAGGTTGTCCCCGGGCGATGGTTTATGGCACAGAGGTGTATTTGTGTGGCCTTGTGCCAAGCCCTACCTGACGCAAGAATGTTCCCTGCTACTCCATCCCCACACAACGGCCCACAGCTGAGGGACAGGTCACTCGCAACCGTATGGCTTGAGGGGTAACAGTTTGCTTTACTAGAAGATGGTCGGTTGGTATCAATACAGATTTAATACTGTAAGTCTCATTGTGGGTCAGGCCACGGGTAAGAATAAGACTGTGTTAAGGAGCATAAGGACGTAATCAGTCTTGGAGTGTATGAGCACTTTAGTACTTGTAGGGAGAGATGCAGATATGCTCTGGGGAAGTAGTAGTTTTAGAATACTTGAGATTGTTGGGTTATGTATTATAGTAGGGTCAGTTTTTAAGAGATGTACAGACCTGATCCAGGGGGTGAGACCTTCTGTGAACAAGGCACGGGTCAGAAACTAAGCGATAAACTTGAGACCGGAAAACTTGAAGTACACGCACACTGGTTAAGGTGGAAGACGCATGGACCACTGACATGGAAGCAGGACACAAAACAATACACCTCCAGATGGCTTATATTGCACAATCGTAGTACATTTTTACTTGGAATTAATGTACTCGCTTGCTGTATATCTTGTGGACACAACGTCAAACCACGGTCGATCGTAGTGAATGTACAAAGAAATAATGGGACATACTTAGACTGCTACAACAGCTTATCCTGCAATGGTTGCAATTCCTCAGCAGCAGCTGACTCAGAAGCGTCCTCAACTCCACCGCCCACCCAGCGAGCTTTCGGAACTCCACAGGTTCCTTGAATTGGCCTGATGGGAAACTGTGTGTTCGGAAAGCTCCTTGGGTGGCGTGGGTGGAGACGCCTAGTGAAGCTGTGCTGGAAATTAGCAACCATTGAGGAAAAGCTGGTGTAGCAGCTATGTTTGCCTATTCTGTTGTACATTCACTACGATCGACTGTGTTGAGGACGTTGTGTCCACAAGTTATACAGCAAGCGTGTACATTAGTGCCAAGTAAAATTAACTAATGGAATTGGTGCATTATAAGCCTCTGGGTGTATTGTTTGTGAGCTGAAGGGGGAAGACTGAGGGAGATCCTTGACTGAGACAGCATTTGGGCTTACTTAATCTAAGTTAACCTGGGCTAAATGTGTGTGTTTATGGAAGCCTGGACGAAAATATTCGGAGTTGGGGGACCCTAAAACTCACTTCCGACTGGACAGTAGGCCTCTTAAATAATATTATATGGGTAGTCTACTGAAAACTGTAAGTAGACCGTGGAAATCCCTGTTGCTTACTAGGATCTCAGGTGAATTTAGAAGTTGAAAAGATCCTAGGCCGCAGCCAGGCTGTGTGCTCTCTGTGGAGTCTAGTGCTTCACTCGCTGCTTCTGGAACTTTCCAGCTGAGACCGTTATTCTGAGGTTGCAAAGAGAGCTCCCCTGATTGGCTGACAAAGCAGAGCCACTTATCCAATCAGGTTAATAGCTGAATTTAACTCCTTGTTGCTCTAACAGTGGCAAAAGATAAATACAGAAATACTGTATGAAAAACAACAAGAGCAATTACAATAGAAGCGCAAAATAAAGAAATATCTGGATTTAAATATGTATGAGTTCCCATTGAGAACGAGGCATAGAGAGGTGAGAAGTGTACTGCAATTGAGTGGTCTTGTAAGCTAGTCATGATACAGGCAGACGGAACAAGGTTCTGTTTCAGGCCACTACACTTCCCTACCAATTCGTACCTCTGGTATAGGCATCCCCATTAAGTAAGTAGGTAGTAATGTTGCCTACCATTGAGAAAGTATATAGACCCAAGTAGGTAGGTATGAAGGCCCATTGTAGGTAGGTAAAGTAGATAGATAGGTAGGTATACAACCCAGTGTAGATAGCAAGTATAAATGCTCCCTGTAGGTAGCTATACAGCCCACTGTAGGTATATATGTCTCTTGTAGGTATATATGCCCCCCATAGGTAGCTATTCAGCCCCCTGTAGGTATACATGCCTCCTGAAGGTAGATAGGGCCCATGTAGGTAGATAGGGCTCCTGCAGGTAGATAGGGCCCCAGTATGCAGATAGGGCCCCTGTAGGTAGACAGGGCTCCTGCTGGCAGGTATTGTCCCTCTAAATTAGTAAAAACCCCAAAAAATAACGAAACTCATCTCTCACTTGACCCTGCCAAGGAGCTGGCTCCGGGAGACAGTTTGATGTCATCACACTGCTTACATTGCTCCCAATATTTCCTAGGTCTGAAACCTTGAGCCTAAGCCCCCAACTTTCGACCAAGGAGGTGCAGCTACGCAGGAGACATGAGAACATCACTGTATCACACCCCCCTTTTACCGCTTACTGTGTGGCTCGGGTCATGTTTAAAAAATGGGTGGGTCCGGCCCATGCATTTACCCGACCCGCGCAGGGGTAGGCCAATAAAAAGGGGGGGGAAGATTGGCCCGGGGGGTTGTGTTTGGGGACCCGGGCCCAAAGGGTATAGAGATTGGTACAGCTGAAAATGAGCTGCAGCAGGTGCCAAGAATACAGTGGGTTTTTTAAAGAAAGGGTTTCCCCTTAAACAGGACTACCATGTCGACCCAAAATAGTTGAGTGCATTGGGTCAGCATCCTATCCGAGATTGTCTTTTCAAAATGTGTATAATTGCTCCGCTTGCTGCAGAGGTTGAAGGGGTGGGGGGTCGCTGTCGTGTTCCCCGCCCTACGTCACAACTACATCAAATTGGTCTGATGGTGTTATCAAGAAGGAACCTCTTTAATGTAATGGACAAGAAAACTGCAAAAGTTTGCTGAAGACAAAAGATAAGGACTGGATTAATGGAACCTGCCCCGTGCTTGATGAGAGCAAGATAAAATTATTGGGTTTAGATGGGGTCAAATTGTGTGGCACAACCAGGTGAGGAGTCAAAGGGGAAGGTGTTTGCTACAGCAAGCATGGTGGTGGAGTGTAGGTTTGGGTTTCATGATGTTGCCGGGTGTGGGGAGTACAAAAAAATTATTGAGGGGAAACCCTGAAAGCCAAAAACTGTACTGTGACATCCCTTTTGAGCCGGGCAGTATTCACATGATACGCCCCAAAAAACACCTCCAAAGGACCATGCCTTGCTAAAAAATGATGGTAAAGGAGTGGTTTCCAAGATGTTCCAGATAAACCTATTGAGTCTGTGGGGCATCCTCAAATGGAAGGGGGGGGGATCGCAAGGGCTAACATCCACCCGCTCCATATGTCATCATGGAGGAGGGGAAGGGGATTTCAGGGCTGCAACCCGTGAGCTTTGGGTTAAAAATGGGGGGGCCTTGGGGGGACGACCCAGACCCGCCCGGGGGGGAAATAACAAAGGGGGGGAATTTTCCCGGGGCCCTTGGGGGAAAGGGCCACCTATTGTTTCCCCTAAAACTAGTTTCAGCTCCCCCAAAGGGGTTTTAAAGCCCCTTTTTTTAAACAGGTAAAACGGGAAAGTAAGTTGACTTTGTAGCCCCCTTACCCCTTGTTTTTAAAAATTTTTTTTGGGTTTTTTTGGGGGTTAAAAGGGGTGGGGGTCCCTTTGTTGGGCCCTTCCCAACTTTTTTGGGGCCGGGGTTTCCCAAAGAAGGACCCCTTTTTAAAGGAAAAAAAAGGGGGAAAATTTGCTAAAAAAAGGAAAGGCTTTGGCCTGCCTGTTTTGGGAAGAGCGTTTTTGGTTCAGTTCTTTTGGGGGGGGAAAAAAAGACGGGTTTTTGAAAGTCAAGAAATGGGGGTTAAAGGGTTGGGGTGAAAGGTTACTTGGGGACTCCAAAAGGAAACAAGAAAAAAACCCCATGGTCCCTTTTTTTCCCCCAACTTTTGGGGGAAAAAAAAAAACCCCCCCAAAGGAAAAATTTAAAAAAAAAAAGGGAAAGGAGTGGAGCCAAATGTTTTGGGTTAGGCTTGGGGGGGGCTCCCAAAGGGGGGGGGGGGAATAATTAAAAAATAAGGGTTTTAAAAAAGGGGGGGGGAAAGGGGGTTTTGGGGCCCCCCTTAACAAAAATTTCCCCAAAAAATTTAACAGTTAAAAAGGGGGGAAAAAAAAAAATTTTGACAAAAAAACCTTTTAAAAAGGGTTACCATTTTTGTTATTTAAAGCTTATGGGGTTTTTAGATTTTAAAAATTTTACATTTTATAAATTTCATGATAAAAAATTTAAAAACCTTTTGATTTTTTTTAAAAAATTTTTTTTTTTGGGTTTAAAACTTTACCCATTTCCTTTCAGTTGGTTCTCCCCCCTTTATAAACATAGTTTGCGTTATAGGGGAGAAAGGGGATTCTAAAATTTTCGAAAATATTTTTTTTATTGGTTTAAAAATTTGTTCTGAAAAACTTTTTTTGGGCCCTGAATTAAAAAAATTTTGGTCTGTTAACCCCGGCGGCAAATGAGATAAACAGTAAATTTTTTTTTTTGGCAAAAATTGGAAAATTAAAAATTATGGGTTTTAAGGCATTTTGTGTCTTAGAAACCCGGGTTTAAAAGAGCCAGAATGGCCGACCTTTTTAGTTTTTAAGGGAGGAGTGTTTTTTATTTTCACAAGTTATCAAAATTGGGGGTTTTTTAAAATACCAATTTTGGGGGGCTTTTACAAACAAACCTTGTAAAAATTTTAAATAAAAAAAAATATTTTTAAAAAATTTCATTAATAAAAAGGGGTATTTTTTATGGGATTACATATTTATTTTAAAAAAAAAACCCCAAAAAAAAATTAAAAAATTTTAAAAATAACAAAAACCCCCCAAAAAAACCCTTTTTCCCCAAAAAATTTTTCCCAAGGGGGGCCCCTCCTAAAACTTGGGGAACCAATACCCCCTAAAAGGGGGGTAAATTATTCCCCCGGGGGTTTTTTAACCTACCTACTGAGGGGGCTGTAAAACCTAGGGGAAAATTTGGAAAAATTTACTTTTTACCTACGGGGGACCATTACGTACTTACTAAGAAAGCCTATATTGATATCTAATGGGGACCATATACTTAGTTACTAGAGTGGTCTATTTACTTACTCGGGGGCCTCTGTTTAATTTGGGGTACCTTTTACCTACCTCTGGCCTTTTACTTTCTGCTCTACAGGGGGGACAATATCCTACTGAGGGCCCCTTTCAGCTACTAATGTGAAACTACCTATCTACCTGCTTATCTACATAAATGGGGATAACTCACCAATGAATCAAATGTGAAATATAACAAATAAAATGAAAAAGTATGCCTTCTTATATTACTTACTAAATTTGAGTGTCTTTTAACCCCCAAAAAAGGAGATCTACCTATTGCCCGCCTAAATTTTGGGGGGTGCCATTATGGGGATGTGTACCTACCTACCTACCTACTGGTGACACAAATGGCGGCCCTGTAATTGGGGGGGTATTTACCTTTGGGTCAATTACTGTGTGGGGGAACCCAAGTGGCATTATTATGGGGAGTTTGTACATAGCTGGAAAAGTGAGGAGTCTGAGATGTTTGTGTGGTGAATTCTGCAGGGACGAGTGAGCTGAAGAAATGTCTAATGGTTGGACCGTTAGAGAAGAAAAGAAAAAGAGAACGACTCCCCCTCAAGGGAAAACGTTTTTGAGTCCCCGGTTTAACTGCACTGTAGTCACTTATATGTGTGCAGAGCCTGTGTACACTGGTATCCACCACTATATGTTAGTAATATTAATCTTAATTTAATTATTTATATTTAGTAACAATACAATGGTTTAATTCAATCTCTTTGTGGTAGTGATATGGGGTCATGATGTTGCGGTATGATTGGATTTTTGTATATTGTTGTTATTTGGATATTGGGTTTGGGTTTTGGTTTGGGCAGTAAGATTTGGGGAATTAGTCTATATATAGTGGTGACATGGTGACATTTGTTGCCCCATGAAAATTTTTTTTCTTTGGAAATCCCTTATGTAGAAATAATTTTCCACGTTACGTATCCGTCACAACCAGTAGGGAACCTGTTGTTAAAAAGTAGTGGTCCACGGCTATTGTCCAGGGTTAAGGGGGCCCAAACTGAAGTTTTCACCAGGGCCCCTGAGTCTTTAGCTACGCTCTGGAAGTTAAACACACCATCACACCACAAAGCATTGTAAGGACATCATGGTGGGGGGAAGCTTTGCTTCTGCGGGGACTGGGAAGCTCAAACCGGGGAGGGAAAATGGATGGACCCAAATGAGGGCAATCCTGGAGGAAAAAAATGTTTGAGGCTGCAAAAGCTTTAGACGGGAACAGGTTACCCTTTCCAGCAGGACAACCACCCTAAACATACAGTCAAAGCTACAATGGAAGGGAATGGAAGGGTTTACATCAAAGCAGATTCATGTGTTACAATGGGCCAGTTATAGTCCAGACCTATATCTGTGGCAGAAATTGAAAATTTCTGTTCACAAACGTTCATCAACCAATCTGACTGAGCTAGAGCTATTTTTCATAGAGGAATGGGCAGAAATTCCAGCCTCCAGATGTGCAAAGCTGGTAGAGACCTCCCCCAACAGACTGCAGCTGTCATTGCAGACAAAGGTGGTCCTACAAGGTATCAACTCAATGGGGCTAGATACGTATGCACACCACGCTTTTCAGTTTTTTATTTGGAAAAGCGCATATCATTTTTTTATGCTACACAAATACTTGCTATTCTATCACACAAATTTTTCAATAAAATACATTTAAGTTTATAAATATATATTTTTATAGGGACAAACAAGCATAATATTTTTTTTCCTTAGGACATAGACAAACCTTTTTAATTAAAAGGATTTTTGCAGGATTACGAAATCCAGACTGCTTTCTTCAAGAAACGGCACCACACCTACCCATAGGCTCTGTTTAGTACTGCAGCTCAGCTCCAGTGAATGGGGCTGTGCCGCAATACCATACACAACTTGTATTCAAAAAATATTCCACCTATGTTTTTCTAATGCTGGATTCACATGGCATTCAAAAAAACGAATCATGCGCCCCTTTGATATGTTTACCCATGCGCATCAATAGAACACTTCAGATTTGTTTTTTGAATGTGTATTCTGGTGACACATCAACATGATGCATCATGTGTCCCCCTCATGCCTATTCCCATGCACATCACAGGACACTTTTGTGTTTTTGAATGCATCTTTTGGTGTAAAAAACATTTATTTTGCTCATTTAAATACACATGCAAAAAAGTCATGAGAGCCCATCCTAATCCAAAAAAAAACCTTCAAAAAAATCAGTAAGCAATATGCAGAGAGTAGGAAAATCAAATTTTAAATCCTTTACATCTGATAGAATCAAAAACGTGGTGTGAACAGAGAATTGTAGCTTTGTCGGTGTGTTATCTATTGTGAAGAATCTATAGCAATAACTAAATGTGGAAATACTTGTTTAATAGTAAACTTAATCTAACCTAGAGCATACATGCCAACTCTCCCGTTTTTTGGCGGGGGGGTCCCGCTATTTGGGGTCCCCTCCGCCCTCCGGGGAGTTCTTTAAATGGCCGCGGCAACAGAGTAGTGCTAGTGCGCTACTCTTGCGCCGCCGGGCCGCTCATACAGGCGGGTGAAGCGGCCGCTGCGCCCGCTTCCCTTGTCCGGAGTCTCGCTGTGCAGGGAGGAGGCAGGAGAGATCGCTCCCTCCTCCCCCTGTATGTCCGGCACCGGTGTGTGCGCCGCACATACAGGTCAGCGGCGCAGGGGAAGTGACGCGCGGCTGCAGGGGAGTGACGAGCAGCTGCTCTCACTTCCCCCTGCGCCGCTGAGGAGATCGTCCGGAGCGGCCGTGCTGCAGGAGCCTGGTGAGGTAAGTGGATTTTATTATTTTATTTTTCTTAGCTATATGGGGGGGCTCTGCCTGGCAACAATGGGGGCACTACCTGGCAACAGAGGGGGCACTACCTGGCAACAGAGGGGACATCTACCTGGCAACAGAGGGGTCACTACCTGGCAACAGTGGGGTCACTACCTGGCAATAGAGCGGTCACTACCTGGCAACAGAGGGGTCACTACCTGGCAACAGGGGGCATCTACCTGGCAACAGAGGGGGCACTACCTGGCAACAGAGGGGGCATCTACCTGGCAACAGAGGGGACAATACCTGGCAACAGAGGGGGCATCTACCTGGCAACAGAGGGGACATCTACCTGGCAACAAATGGGACATCTACCTGGCAACAGAGGGGGACATCTACCTGGCAACAGAGGGGGCATCTACCTGGCAACAGAGGGGCATATACCTGGCAACTGAGGGGACACTACCTGGCAACAGAGGGGGCATCTACCTGGCAACAGAGGGGACATCTACCTGGCAACAGAGGGGGCATCTACCTGGCAACAGAGGGGACATATACCTGGCAACAGAGGGGACACTACCTGGCAACAATGGGGGCACTACCTGGCAACAATGGGGGCACTACCTGGCAACAGAGGGGGCACTACCTGGCAACAATGGTGGCACTACCTGGCAACAATGGGGGGCATCTACCTGGCAAGAGAGGGGGCATCTACCTGGCAACAGGGGGGCATCTACCTGGCAAACAAAGGGGGCACCTACCTGGCTAACAAAGGGGTAGGCCACCTACCTGGCTACAAAGGGGGGCACCTACCTGCGTAACAAAGGGGGGCACTACCTGGCTACAAGGGCATCTACTTGGCTACAGAGAGTGGATTTTTTAAGCGGGGCCTGAAAGGGCGCACTACCGCCCCCACTACGGTCTCCTGCTTTTTCATTTTCAAAAGTTGGCTACTATGACCTAGAGAATGCTACTCAAATACAATGTATAATAAAATAGTACTCGTGTGATAAGCACTATAAATCAAAACACTGGTATTCAACTACGCCTACAGAGATGGAGGAAGTCATTATGTTTTTGTTAAAGATTTCAATCACTTCGGTGATTTCCTTGTTACCGTGTTTGCTTGCAGGTTGCACTCACTAAATAACAGGCAGGAAAATCCAGTTCTTAATCAGACTGTGTTTGCTGGGATTATTCACAAATTGATCTGGTTAAAATGTATTAAATGCCATGTGACATCTAAAAAGACATGCAATCTAAAAATAATTCACATGGTGGATCAGAAAGTATTGCTTGTTCATTGTTCGATACAGGGCTTGCTGTGTTTGTCTGTTCACTAAGAACTCTACCAGCACAGCCCCAGGGAGATTCACCCAACTAGAAAGAGCGACGAGCATCGCCTACTGACATGAGGGCCGGAAAATCTATTGAGGGAGTTTGTGCAAAGTGATTCAATACCAGCTATTTGGACAAAGGATAATGATTACCAGTAGTCTAAGGCTGAGTACACATGAGACATTTCATATTTTATTCACTGAGAGAAAAAATGGGAAAGTGAGGCCACAACACCATATTCACAAGTGCTAACGGCAAAACTCAGCTAAATTACTTTCATTGGAAAGCACCTATGTAAAATATACAGGCGGAAAGTTTAAACTCCTTAAAGGGGTTTTGCCACGATGTAATGTTGACGTGGGATCCTCCAAAATGGGTATTTAATCACTTTTCTAAATATATGTCATTAAAAAAAGTGAAGCCTGTGAGAGCTGCAGCATTGCTCAGTCCCCCCTTACTTTCCTGACAGTTTACATTAGACACAACCAGGACACTGTGATCTGGTCACGCTTGCGTGTTTGCACTTCTTATCTGATGACAGGGAACATGAATGCGCTTTGGAGGGACTGGAGAGAAAAGTGCAGTGTATGAGGCTCTCTGCTGTATAAAGAATCCACTGGTTGTAATGTAATTATTTGAGTGAACATTGCAGACACTTCCTGCTTCCTCGCTCTCTGCTCACCCCCCTCCCTCTCCCTCCTATGATGCTGAATGCTGAGTTTATCTTCTCTCCTGAGCAGATAAGAGGTAAGGAACTCACTTCTTGGCAAAACCTCTTTAAGCTGACAGCTAAGGGGTTGTCTAACCATGCTTCTTCTGGCTCACACTTCATGGTCAGGCTGTGGGTGGTTCCAAAGCAGTGATTGGCATATTCCTAAACTGAGTATGTTACAGTGACATTACTGCGGGGTTTAAAAATGTATGCACAAGGTAGGAGTTCTAAAGGTTGAAGTTTTTCAGTAAAAAAAACAAGCTCCCGAGTGGGAAAAATAACACCGGGGTGTTTTCACCACATTAGAGCTGGAGCAATTTTTCAGAGCAGAAAGAGGTGGAACTCACTTATTGAAAACCTCTTTGTGACACAAGGCGGGTTTTTCTAAATCTCCTCTAATTATGTCCTAACTGGGCAAAACATGAAAGGCATATGTAATTGGTAAAAGTCTTGACATTACTTGTTTAAAGTATCATAGGTAAGAAACCTCTTTAAAATCTTTCTGTGTATGACCAGGTATGGTACATAGTAGATACAGCATATACAGTGGGTTGGAAAAATATTCATACCCTTTGAACTTTTCCTCATTTTTCTTCATTTTTAATAGCATTGTGTCCTAGTATTTCACATAATCTGGCAGTGTCATTCCTCTCAAAACATATTGATTTGTGGCTAAGTATCTGAGAGCAGCCAGTGCAGGAGAATTTACATCATGGTAACACCCTTTTAAGAGCAGGTGAGAGAACATCTCCATGATGGACATAGTGTGAAGATACTGCTGTCAGGAGGGCAGTACAAATTGGACATATTGAAAGTATGCATAGTCACATAGCAGCATCCCCTATCCAGCAGCTCACTATCAAACTTGTTAATCTTTTTCTAACTAGTAACTGTATCTGTGTAATTGCTTCATGTTATCCAATTGTCACCAGCCATTCCTTAGTAGAGCGGTTACCACAAGACCCCTGGTTGTGATGAACAGTTCATCCCCACCCCTACGTGACCTTATTACATTGGGCTCATAGGTTTATTTATCGACACAGAGCAGACAACAAGTAATAAAAGATATTGCTATATTTTGGATTTTACATTTTAGGATTATAAAGCCAATTATAAAGCCAATGTTAATGAAGTGTAAAGTGACACTTATTTCTAAATCAGTTATAAGACTGAAATTCTAAGAATGTGGGTTTCCCCATCAAGGGAAATCTGAAAGGCACCAACAGGAAGTTTTGGAAGAAATTCTTCCTGGATTATCAAAGGAGAGACTGAAAATCTTGCTGTGGCTCTCATAAGAACTATAACCACGCCAGGTTACAAGGTTCCTTTTCTTCCTGTTTCAAGAAGAAGATTGGTAATTTTAGATTACACCAACTGAGAGGGGCTGGCCTGGTAAATATAATGTATGCACAATCTGTTTTGCAATGCTGGACAAGGCAGGGGTGTAGCTATAGGCAGGGGAGAACTATTGCCTTGTGCTACAGGGCTTGCCAATCCGGGCGGCCAGTACCGACATTTAGAGATACTGTATATCCTGGAAATCAAGGGCAATGGGACAGTTCTGATTATTTAACTGTTTGTGTGTCCTCGGACGCTGAAATGGTTGAAACACCTGCCAGAGAGGGGAGCTTCCTGGGGCCTTGTCTATCTACCCTCCTGAGGCTTTGCCTGCCAATCTACCTACCTGTGGCATTGACTGTCTACCTACCTATCTGGGGCCTTGCCTTTCTACCTACCTAACTACCTGGGGCCTTGACTGTCTACCTACCTGAGAATTTGCCTGCCAATCTACCTACCTGTGGCATTGACTGTCTACCTACCTATCTGGGGCCTTGCCTTTCTACCTACCTAGAATTTGCCTCCAACTAACTACTGTGGGCCTTGACTCCTACTACCTACTACCACCTACCTACCTGGGCCTTGCCAATCTACCTACTAACTACCTGGGCTTGACTGTTACTACTGAGAATTTGCGCCAATACCTACCTGTGGGCTGACTACCTACCTACCTGGGGCCTTGCCTTTCTACCTACCTAACTACCTGGGGCCTTGACTGTCTACCTACCCGAGAATTTGCCTGCCAATCTACCTACCTGTGGCCTTGCCTGCATACTTACTTACCTGGGGCCTTGGCTAACTACCTAGGGCCTTACCTGCCTACCTACCTATAGCCTTGCCTGTACGCCTACTTGGGGTCCTGCCTGCCTACCTTTAGCCTTGTCTGCCTACCTCCTACCAACTATCTGGGGATTTGACAACCTATGTGTAATGCGCAGGGGTCGCAGAGGAGAGGTTGGGAGTGGAAGTTCGGTGTCATGGTGGCTAGGCATCCAATCCTCTCTTGCTCTTC
The DNA here is from genome assembly GCA_025379985.1 of Phyllomedusa bahiana. Lineage (NCBI taxonomy): Eukaryota > Metazoa > Chordata > Amphibia > Anura > Hylidae > Phyllomedusa > Phyllomedusa bahiana. Next base: position 28,585 of record JAODAL010024149.1, on the reverse strand, counting down.
TTGGCATAGTGAAGAGGGGGTCTGCTTTTATAGGAGTAGGTGGTAGAAGAAAGTAACTTTTCCAGCAACATCTGGGGTGAAGTAAAAAAATCCAACTTTTATTTAAATATAATTAAAATGAATAAATCATAAACAAAAAATAGACAGAAGAACGATGTAACCGCTAACGCGTTTTCGGAAGTCAAGCTTCCTTAATCAGAGGTGAGCTGACTGCCTTGTCTTGGAATTTCCTGCTCACTCTATGAATAAGCCTCACTGTCCGGTTGGTGGTTGAGGTGTCTTTGGTGTTGTTAACAGAATAACAAGACAAGAGGCAAAGTGATGCAGTTCTTTTACTCCAGGCAAGTTGTTCTACCCAAAAGTAAGCCTTTCAGGAAAACAATTTACAGTCCATACGGGAAGCCTGTAGCAGGGGTGGCACCAAATCTAGAAATCAGACTTTTAACTGGTTTACATTCTCCGCAGGAGCTACTTGTTCACCCCAAGCGTGTAACGGATGAGCGGGGAAAGCGGGTAGTGGACCCACTGGATCACTGCCGGGCTTGCTCCGAGGGGGCGTAACTAAGTGGCCATCGGGCATGGGCATCTTCACAGAGCCTTTGATGGTAAGGTTGACTGACCCCAACAGCCACCAGGTGCTACCTCAGAGCAGTCCCCGGCAGTGGCAGCTGACCAGACAGGGCAGAAGTGCCAAAGCCAGGCACCAACAGGATAAGGGACCAAGATAAAGCAGACTAGAAGCAAATATGTGCAGGTACAGAAGAAACAGACAGACAGGACTAAAAACGGATGCCAAACAAGAAGGTTAAACAGAAGCCAAGGTACAAAACATAGACTGACTGGAAACAGCACCCAGAACATGATCAGAGACTAAGGCTAGGACTCAGGCAAGGGAACAAGGCATGACCAGGGCACAAACACAGGCAGAGAACAAAACAAGAAAACTCACAGACATGGAAACAGGGACAGCAGAAACAAGCTAGGAACTAAGGCATTAACTTGGCAAAGAAGCTCACAGACAAAGGTGCAAACAGACACATGGAAAACAACATGGAGACTAACCAAACATAGAGGATACCACAAGGACACCAACAAGAAGACAATACACAGGAACAACAGACTACACCAAGAAGACCCAACATTTACACAACAAAGGATCAGGCAGGGAGTGTGAGGAGAAGCAGGCTTATAAACCCACAGGTGGAAGGGGATTGGTAGGGGAAGCCCAACCCCGCCGCACACTGTGGGAATAAAGGAGTGGAAGATGTGGACGCCATCCTCTATAGAGACAGGGAAACAGGGCAGCAGCCAAGATGGAGAAGCAGCATGGCCAGCATGAGAAGGCTGCACAGCAATCACAGGTGAGTAAGCAGCGGCTACAGGAGCGCTCACAGCGACACTGCAACAGGAACCAGATCTGCGATAGGAACATAGGTACGACTGCGGTTCGCAGCAGAGGCCGCAGCATCAGGAACCTGGCACGGACCGTGACAAAGCGATCTGGAAAATTCTCTAAGACTAGTGGTTTGAGCTAGGCCAGAAGCTGCTAGACATCAACTGACTATGAGGCTCTGTCTTCACTTCATCCTCATGTACTTCCACTATACAGGACTCCACTCCAGGTGCTGCCAGGTCTTCCCCCTTCCTAAATGTCTCTGGTCTGCTTGTTCTTAAATTTGGGGCAAAGAGGAATAGACACTGTCTCTGAACTCTAGCCGGCATGAGTCCAGGGCTGCACACACTTGGATGAGCAATTGAACAACTCAACTGAACAACTGACTAAAAACTAAGGGGGGACATGTATGAAAACTGTCTAGGTCTTTGTTGCCCATAGCAACCAATCATCACTCCCCTTTCATTTTTTTTACTATATGAAATGAAAGATGAGCTCTTATTGTCGCTATGGGCAACAAAAAAGTCTTACACCTAGACAGTTTTCAGACATGAGGCCCTAACCTCCTCTCCCACCTGGGGACCTATATTTATACCCTCTGGCTACACCCTAGTTGCCTAGGTAACTCTGGTTCAGGCTTATACAGCACATTAACTCTTTGGCCCCGTTCACACTGCTTATTTGCCTACAGATTGGCGCCGTATTCCGCGCTGGATTTGCGCTTCAATACGGCGCCAATCCCGAGTCATTACGGTAATCCACTGCTCCATAGAGACAGTGGATTCCGTCGCTCCTCCCCCGGGAAATCCGCCGCTGGGGAGAAAGTACATGCACATTATTTACGCCGCGTACGCGCCTAAACAATGCATTGTCTATGGCCGGAGTGGCGCCCCGCCGCCTCGCCCGCCCCCGTCCCGTCCTTATTCACGCCGGATTTGTGCGCTCAATACGGCGCACAAATCCGTCGGGAATAAGCCGTGTGAACACGGCCTTAAGGTCATGGATCAGCATCAAAACTTAGCACTTTATACACATTATGCTGATGTGGGATAGTGGGCCAGCCTCCCTGTGTTTTCCAAGCAAAATCCCATGCATAACAGTTGTGAAATATTTATTTGTATTCTACTGTTTGGCCACAAGATGTCGCTATGTCCAGTTTCCAGTATATGCAAATGAGGGACAGGGTATAAGACTGGCACATGAAGCAGCCATTTTAAAAGCTGCTGTGATTCAGAGGAGAACAGACTGAGACAGAGCTAAAAAGGAAGCAGGATTCACAGTTGTTTCAGAGACAGGGGAGAGCCTGACTGTCCATACAGACACCATCGCAGAGAGAGAGAGAGAGAGAGAGAGAGAGAGAGAGAGAACTCCTGGACAAGAAGGACAAGCTGCCAAGATAGAGAGGACTGTCTGAAGCCAGATCATCCACTTCTTCCACAAGAATCTGCACCGGAGGACAGGGATTGCCGGCCATCTTTAAGGTACCTCAGCGGATGCGTGCACGCCAACGAGCTCAGGACTGTGAGAAGGCCTGAAATTAGTTTAGTTAGTTTAGGCTCAGTTACAGGCCAAAGGAGGGTTTCCCAAATACATCCTCCTGTTCAGGACTTGGAGAGTTTGATATCGCACCATTAGCTACTTGAACCGGTTCATCTGTGAGGGAAACTTTGTGTCACATGTGTGTTTGGGAGGGAAGTGGATAAATCCATTAAAGCTGTGTAAGCTGCTGTGCTGCACCACGAGCCCCTGCAACTGCCACCACACACAATTGTTCCCGTTGGTGATTACGGTATTAAGAAGGTAAGGGGTTATCGGCCTTTCCGAACCCCACGGTTAGGTAAAGTTACCGGGCATCCAGAGAGTACACTTCTGGCGGCGCGCTGTGCAGCACAGGGGCCCAGGATACGTATTTGTAAATTTGTGTTTGGGGGATCTGTTCACCATCTTGTTCCAGAAAATTCAGTAAAACAAACCGTTGTTGAGCTGGTGTTGGAGTCGTGTTCTTTGTCCGTGACTTCGCTGTATTCCGGAAAACCTGCCCTCGGTACTCGGCTTACAACTTGGCGTAGTCGTTGCAGGATACAGCGATCGTTATGGACGGAGCTGCGGCGGGAGATCTTCCCCCGGCGTCAATGGCGCCGGCCCAGAGCCAAGCTCAGGGTGCCCCTACAGTACCCGCCCAAGTGAGTTATGTCCCTTTAGGGCCACTATTGCAATCCCTCCCCAAATTTGACGGGAAAAACATGACACTGCAGGACTGGACAGAAAGGGTGCGTAGCGCAGTTAAAATATGTAACTTAGCTCCGGAACTGGGGGCAGAGATAGCCACTGGGGCCATGAAGGGGGACGTTAGGCGGACAGTAATGGTGCAACCCGAGTCTGAAAGGAACACGCTGGAGAAAATATTCTCGCTGTTGGAAGGGGCCCAAGGGGGGTGTACCAAAGTGGTGCACCTGCGAAGTTACTTCTTCAACCGGCCGCAAAGAGAGGGTGAGACCCTCATGCAGTACTCTAATGCCCTGCAGGAAACATTGAATGAGATAAGGCGGCGAGACCCAGTGGCTATGGGGGCCTTCCCTGAAGTAGATAAGCTACTAAGAGACCAGTTCATTGTGGGACTGTACAATAAATCCTTACGGGACAAATTGCAGGAGATGACCCGAATGACGGCTGACCTGACGTTTTACAGTGTCTACTTAGCCGCTGTAGAGAGGGAAGAGGAACCCATGCCCATAATGGTAAAGGCCGTGAGTAGTGCCCAAGCAAGCAGAGAACAGGGGGACGCAGAGTCTTTAACAGATGTGGTCCAGGCTTTACGAGCAGAGTTGAGAGAACTTCGGCTTGAGGTGTCCCAGATGAAGGCAGAACGGCCACAAGCTCCAGAAGTGACTTCGGCTTCCCGCAGCACCCCTTTCAGAGCAGCTCCACAGCGGGGTCCTGCCGCAAGAGGTCCACCAGGTGTGCAGAGGTCTAGGGGGCCCCTCTGCTGGGCTTGTCAACAGTATGGCCACATCGCCAGAGAGTGTCGTGAACGTGTAAGGGCAGAGCCGGGGTTAAACTACCAACCGCCGCAGTAGCTGGGCGTCCTGTGGCGGGGCAACAGAAACCAAAGCCCATGCGTGAGGAGTACGATCTTTACGCCAGTAGTCCTGTCATGGAAGCAGAGCTAGAAGGCAGAAAGGTGCACTGTCTAGTTGATACTGGGTCAGAGTGTACCCTGATGCCCTTGGAGTTCTTTGAGAGACACTTCGGGCACATGATGGAGCCAGAAGATGGCAGCGTCATTAGGCTGATGGCAGCCAACAATGGTGAGCTGGATGTACAAGGGATAGTTTGGATGCAGGTCCGACTGTTTGGACAAGACATTGGCAAGAAGGGAGTTGTGCTGGTGGATCACCCATCCAAGAGGGGAGTGGATGTGATCCTGGGCATGAACGTGCTCCGAGACCTGGATCACCACCTCTATGCCAAAGAGGGGCCAAAATATTGGCAGCGAGCCACCACACACCGGCCCACTCAGAAGGTCCTACGACAGATGGTGAGGAGCTGCAGTCTGCAGAAGAGCCCCGATCAAGATCCCGACACGAAAAAATATTGATGCTGCCGGTGAGAACCAGACGGAAGTTGAATGGGCTGGAAGTCTTGGTTGAACCAGTCCCACAGGAAGAGTCACAGAAACGACCACTGGTAGCTCGGGCCCTTGCCACTGTGGAGAGGGGGATGAGTACCCGTGAGATGCCTCAACGTCATGGACAGCGAGTTGACCATTCCTGCGAATACCCTACTAGCCGAAGTCCATGTTCCTGGAGAAGATATCTCCCGGCGAGAGGACGTCACGCTATGGCCTGACAAGAGGTCAGCCTGGACCTATGCAGTGGGCGTCCAGAAGGGTGAACCCCCGACGGCGGAATGGAATGGCCGAGTGATTATGGCTCAGATGGGAATTGACCGCAGGACCCTGACTCCAGGGCAACAACAGCTGCTGGAAGATACCCTCTGGGAATTCCAGGAGGCGTTCTCGAGACATGATGAAGACTTCGGGTGTGCTTCTACCATCGAGCATGAAATCCCCACAGGCGATGCCCCGCCCATCAGAGAACGGTACCGACAAATCCCGCCCAAAATGTACCAGGAAGTGAAAGACATGGTGGCCAGCATGCTGGAGAAACGGGTGATCCAAGAGAGTCAAAGTCCCTGGGCCGCCCCTGTCGTTTTGGTGCGAAAAAAAGATGGCAGTCTCAGGTTCTGCGTAGACTACAGGAAGCTAAATGCCCAGACCATTCGTGACGCCTATCCCCTCCCGCGGATTGAAGAGTCACTGTCCGCTCTAGGCCATGCAAAGTTCTTTTCGACCCTCGACCTGGCCAGCGGATACTGGCAGGTACCAGTGGCTGAGAAGGATAGGGCAAAGACAGCTTTCATTCTGCCTATGGGACTCTACGAGTTCAATCGGATGCCGTTTGGGCTTTCCAATGCCCCAGGGACATTCCAGCGGCTGATGGAACACTGTCTAGGGGATCTTAACTTTGAGTCAGTGCTGATCTACCTGGACGATGTAGTCGTGTTCGGGAATTCGTTCGACGACCATCTTCAGAAACTGCGGCAGGTTCTGGAACGACTACGAGACCATGGGCTTAAGATCAAGCCAAAGAAATGCCAGCTCTTCCAGCAGCGAATAGAGTACTTGGGGCATGTGGTCACTTCGGAAGGGGTACAGCCGGCCCCCAGTAAGGTGGAGGCAGTCCAAAACTGGCCTCGGCCGTGTACACTACGAGAGGTGCGGGCATTCCTTGGACTGGCCGGGTATTACCAAAGGTTTATACCCAGTTTCCCTCATCTGACAGGCCCCTTAAATGAGCTACTTAGGGCTACGGCTGGGGCCCCAAAAAAAAATCGCCTTATTGAGTGGGGACCTCGGCAGCAAGAGGCATTTGAAGCGGTGAAAGAGGCGCTGACCAGTGCTCCGATTCTGGCCTATGCGCGGTTCGACACACCCTTTCTGTTGTATGGTACTCTACATGGGTTGGGGGCTGTGCTGTCCCAGGTCCAGGAGGGGCGAGAGAGAGTAATTGCCTATGCCAGTCGGTCCTTGCGGGAGTCGGAGCGCAATCCTGACAATTATAGCTCCTTTAAGTTGGAACTGTTGGCCCTGGTATGGGCCATGACTGAAAGGTTCGCAGAGTACCTGACAGGTGCAGAGGTGACTCATGACCGATAACAACCCATGGGCGCATTTGGAGAGCACTAAGCTTGGAGTCCTCGAGCAGAGATGGGTGGCCCGACTCTCAAAATATCAATTCCGCATTAAGTTCCGGTCAGGGAGGGAAAACGGGAATGCCGATGCCCTCTCTCGGGTCCCAGTCAGACTACCATCCCACAGCATTGATGAGGAGTTAGAGGACACTGAAATGCCGGACTTTAGCCAGTTCCCTGCGTTCCAGGACGTGGCACACTCAAGTGGGGTGGCGTCTGGGATGCCAATGGTGTTGGGAAAGACCGTGGCTGATTGGCAGAGGGTCCAGGATGGTTGCCCAGATTTACAGAAAGTGAAGGTGTGGGTCCGGTCTCGGGTCTGGCCCCGACCAGAGGAGCAGGCCCAGCTGACTCAGGAGGGGCAAAAGCTGTTGAGGCAGTGGGATAAGCTGAGTGTTTCCCAGGGTCTCCTGTGTCGGACCATCTACCTACAATCAGAGTTGCAGCACCGACAACAGATTGTTATCCCCATGTCATTAGGACCAGAGGCTGCTCGGGAAGCCCATGAGAGAGGCGCCCATTTTGGGAGTGACAAAACCTATAAGTGGCTTCAACGACTGGTGTACTGCCCTGACTTGTTAAGCATGGTGTCTGAAGCTTGCCTCAAGTGTCGTACCTGTGGGTTAATTAAGAGCACTGAACAGCGGGCTCCCGTTCAGACCATCCGGACATCTGCGCCCCTAGAGCTCCTGATGATTGACTATGTGCAGATTGGGTACTCTGCCTCTGGGCATTCGTACTGTTTGGTCATGACAGATCATTTTACTAAGTATGCCGTGGCTGTACCCACTAGGGATCAGACTGCAGAGTCTGCTGCTGAGGCGGTCTGCAAGCACTTTATACAGGTGTTTGGGTGCCCACAGAGGATACATTCCGACCAAGGGACGTGTTTCCAAGGGGCTATAATGAGCGAACTGTACCAGTTGTATGGGATTGAGCGTTCCCATACTACTCCGTATCATCTGCAGGGGGAACAGAGCTTGTGAGCGGTTTAACCGCACCCTTATCCAGATGCTGCGGAACTCTAAAAGGACAGCCAGAAGGCTAGGTGGCCCGAGTACTTGCCTGAGCTGATGTGGGCCTATAACAATAGGGTGCACAGTACCACAGGCTACTCCCCACACATGCTGATGTTTGGGAGACCGGGTCGAGAGATTGAGGATCTTCACATGCCCAGTCCAACAGCACCACCACCGACCAGTACCACGGCCTGGGCCCAGGAACACCGCCGCCGACTGCGGACGGTGCACAAGGTTGTTGGAGAGCGTCTGAAACAAGTGGTGCATCCTAACCCACGGCCTGTGCAGAGAGACAGTTTTGCCCCAGGTGATCGGGTCATGGTCAGGAGTAAGAGGCCATCTGGGAAGTTGGATGGGAGGTGGGAGGCGGTCCCATATGTGGTCAAGAGAAGGGTAGACCCTGCCATCCCAGTCTACGAGGTAGAGCCGATAGGGACAAGGTGCCCATCATGAAATCTACACAGAAATATGTTGAGGCGCTGTGATTTTGAAGTGCCTGAAACTACGCCCGAAGTACCTACCCCTGTTCAGCAGCCTCCCTTAGTTGAAGAATGGTGGGCTGTCCCATTGCCGGTGTCAACTGAGGTTCCAGCTGTGACAATCTTGCCACCCAGGGAGAGAGTGGAGCAGCCAACAACTCCTTCCCCAGGGGATGTGCCTGAAGCCCCTGAGCCCATAGCCCCACGTAGGACGCCCAGATCCAACGCTGGTGTACCCCCCCAGCGCTATGCGCAAGACGAGTTTGTGTGGGGAGGGTTGTCGAGGACGCCAACTTCTAGTGGGGTGGTATGTGGGATAGTGGGACAGCCTCCCTGTGTTTTCCAAGCAAAATCCCATGCATAAAAAATTGTGAAATATTTATTTGTATTCTACTGTTTGGCCACAAGATGTCGCTATGTGCCAGTTTCCAGGGATATGCAAATGAGGGACAGGGTATAAGACGGCACATTGAAGCAGCCATTTTAGAAGCTGCTGAGATTCAATGGAAACAGACTGAGACAGAGGCTAAAAAGGAAGCAGGATTCACAGTTGTTCAAGAGACAGGGAGAGCCTGACATCCATACAGACGCCATTGCAGGGGAAGAGGAAAAGGAAAAATCTCCTGGACAAGATGGACAAAGCTGCCAAGATAGAGAGGACTGTCCTAGCAGCCGGAATCAATCCACTTCATCCCCAAGGATCTGCACCCTGAGAACAAATGGATTGCGGCCATCTTTAATGTACCTCAGCGGATGCGGCACGCCAATGGAGCTCAGGACTGTGAGAAGGCCTGAAATTAGTTTAGTTAGTTTAGGCTCAGTAACAGGCCAAAGGAGGGTTTCCCAAATACATCCTCCTGTTCAGGATTTGGAGAGTTTGATATCGCACCATTAGCTACTTGAACTGGTTCATCTGTGAGGGAAACTTTGTGTCACATGTGTGTTTGGGAGGGAAGTGGATAAATCCATTAAAGCTGTGTAAGCTGCTGTGCTGCACCACGAGCCCCTGCAACTGCCACCACACACAATTGTTCCCGTTGGTGATTACGGTATTAAGAAGGTAAGGGGTTATCGGCCTTTCCGAACCCCACGGTTAGGTAAAGTTACCGGGCATCCAGAGAGTACACTTCTGGCGGCGCGCTGTGCAGCACAGGGGCCCAGGATACGTATTTGTAAATTTGTGTTTGGGGGATCTGTTCACCATCTTGTTCCAGAAAATTCAGTAAAACAAACCGTTGTTGAGCTGGTGTTGGAGTCGTGTTCTTTGTCCGTGACTTCGCTGTATTCCGGAAAACCTGCCCTCGGTACTCGGCTTACAGTGACACAATAGTTTATAGTGCACATAACAAACAAGGGATTCCATAGTAAATATTCTCAGGGGCCCAAATAAATGTAGCACTGTACACTCCTGTACACTATATATGTACAGTTGTGCTCAAAAGTTTACATACCTCGGCAGAATTTTTGCTTTCTTGGTCTTTTTTCAGAGAATATGAATGTTAACACAAAAGCTTTTTTCCACTCATGGTTAGTGGTTGGGTGAAGCCATTTATTGTCAAACTACTGTGTCTTCTCTTTTGAAATCATAATGACAACCAAAAACTTCCAAATCACCCTGATCAAAAGTTGACATAATCTGGTGATTTTGGCCTGATAAAATGCACAGAAGTTGACACAAATGGGCTAGAATGGCTGCTAAAGGTAATATCCTCACCTGTGACCTGTTTGCTTGTTATCAGTGTGTGTGCATAAAAGCTGAGTGAGTTTCTGGGATCCAGACAGACTCCTGTATCTTTCATCCCGCCACTGACGTTTCTGTATTGTGAGTCATGGGGAAAGCAAAAGAATCGTCAATGGATCTACGGGAAAAGGTAGTCGAACTGTATAAAACAGGAAAGGGATACAAAAAGATAGCCAAGGAATTGATCATGTTAGTCAGCATTGTTCAAACTGTGATTCACAAATGGAAAATCATGCCTCTGTAAAAACCAAACCACGGTAAATTTCAGCCACAACTGCCAGGAAAATTGTTCGGGAGGCAAAGAAAAATCAACAAACAACATCAGCTGAAATACAGGACCCTCTGAAAACTAGCGGTGCGGCTATTTCAAGATGCACAATAAGGAGGCGCCTGAAGAAAAATGGGCTGCATGGTCGAGTCGCCAGAAGAAAGCCATTGCTGCGCAAATGCCACAAAGTATCTCACCTACAATACTCTACACAGCACAGAGACAAGCCTCAAAACTTCTGGAACAAGGTGATTTGGAGGGATGAGACCAAAATCGAACTTTTCGGTCACAACCATAAACGTTACATTTGGAGAGTTGTCCACAAGGCCTTTGATGAAAGGAACACCATTTCTACTGTAGAGCATCGAGGTGGATCACTGATGTTTTGGGGGGTTGTGCTACAAAGGCACAGGAAACTTGGTCGAAGTTAAAGGAAAGATGAATGCAGCAGGTTATCAGCAAATACCGGAGGCAAATTTGCACTCATCAGCCCGGAAGCTGCGCATGGGACGTACTTAGGACGTTCCAACATGACAACGATCCAAAACACAACGATCCAAGTGGACCTGTCATTTGCTACAGCAGAACAAAGTGAAGGTTCTGGAGGGGCCATCCTGACCTCAATATCATTGAGCCACTCTGGGGAGATCTCAAGCAAAGCGCAGTACATGCAAGACAGCCCAGGAATTTACAGGAACTGGAGGCTTTTTGCCAAGAAGAATGGTCAGAGCCTCATCCACAACTACCACAAAAGACTTCAAGCTGTCATTGATGTTAGAGGAGGCAATACACAATATTAAGAACTGGGGTATGTGAACTTTTGGTCAGGGTCATTTGGATGTTTTTGGTTGTTATTATGATTTAAAAAGAGAAAACACAGTAGTTTGACAATAAATGGCTTCACCCAACCATTAACCATGAGTTGAAAAAAAGTGTTTGTGTTATCATTCATATTCTCTGAAAATAGGCCAAGAAAGCAAAATTTCTGCCAAGGTATATAAACTTTTGAGCACAACTGTACCTGCAGTCTTTTCTATGTACCTACTTGGGGTCTTCCATATCTGTCTAGCTGGGTCCTTATGGACCCAGAGGCCCCTCTACCACATAAGAAGACACCAGTTTTATAAATAACACATGGTAGTTGGGGCCCTTTTATAGATTTTACATTAAGGCACAGGAGCTTTAAGTTATACCTTTGCATGTAGGCTTTACTTACAAGAGGCATGAATGCTTGCTGGTTTTCAGGAACACATATAACTAGTTCAATAGGCTTGATGGGTCTCACTAAGAGCCACAAGATATAAGGGCTAGAGGCTGGTGGTCCTGAGGCAAGTTTACATTTAGGCACAGACTTTCTGCTCTAGACTCTAGATCACCTCTCATTTATTGTCTTTTGGTCCTTGTTGACCCTAATTAGGCTGCTCTCACTTCTTGCTCAAGCTGCACCTGTCTCTAACACAAAGAACAACTGTTCCAACGTTTATTCAGGGCCGTCTTTTCCATTGGGCAGAGTAGGCGCCGGCTTGGGGGCCCAATGGGTGTCTGTGTGCATTCCCGGACCTGGTGCGTCTTTGAGCGGCGCAGGAAGCAACATTAAGTCTGCTATGCCATTGTATCTCCTAGGCTTGCAGCCTAGGAGGCACCGGGAGCAACGTCCCAGGATAGGCTGTGTGATGACCTTCAAGCTGCTCATGCACAGGGAGGTGAGTAGCATTTTATTTTGTTTTGTAAGTAAGAGGGGCCATATCTACCTACAGTGGGTTGTAGATACAGGGGGCTGTATACATAAGTACTGGGGGCTGTAAATACAGAGGGCTGTATACCTACCTACAGGGGGCTGTATATACAGGGGGGGGGGTATACTTAACTACAGAAGGCTGCATACCTACAGGGGGCTGTATATACAGGGGGTTGTCTACCTACCTTGTGGGCTGTATATACAGGGGGCTGTATACCTACCTACAGGGGGCTGTATATACAGGGGTTTATATACATACCTCATGGGCTGTATATACAGGGGGCTGTATACCTAACTACAGGGGGCTGTATACATCTATTGGGGCTGTATACCTAACTACAGAAGGCTGTTTACCTACAGGGGGCTATATACCTACCTACAAGGGGCATCTTTCAGTCTCTTTGTTCTTGTTTTTTGGGTAAGTGCCATTTTTCTGCCGTTTTTCCTTTTTGGTTTCTCTATAAAACTTAAAAAAGACCAGGAATAAAACACAGGTAAAAATAATTTTAAAAAAAATCCTGAGTAGGAGGGACATATTCTGCTCACACTCACTTCTGTGGCACAAAACATTTTCATATGGCACGTTCACACTTGTGTATTTTGGTCAATATTTTATATTTGTATACCGAAAAGATTGCAGCAAATTAGGGAAGAATTTATGTCTTTTTCATGGTTTGGATCCAGTCCTAGCTCTGGCTTACAAATGCTAATACAAAGTACTCTGTACAAAATACTGCTATGTGTAAGCAGCCAATGGATGTAGCTTCAGGTTGTGGAGTAAGTGAGAAGACTACAGGCGACATGTCCTATTAGGGCTGCGCCATTTTTTGGTGTATTTTGTGCCAATAGGGCTGTTGACGCCTTATTCTCTATATAAATGATCTGCAGTACACCAAAACTAGGAGCATTATATGCCAGGCACGACACATTGGAATGCGCCTAAAGTAGGCTAATCAAATATGCTAGCAATTATATACTATGCGCCTAGATTAGGCGTATCCATTTTACTATGCAAGCTATACCACATGCCAGATTTTTGACAGGTTCATTCATTCAGCCACATTATACACTCATTTAATGCACCTTAAAACTGGTGTGTTTACAGAAAAATCACTGAAAAATGGGACATTATTTACTCAAAAACACAACAAAGCCATACATAAAGCTGGACTATAGGCTGAACCCAGTAGGAGGCAACACAAGTCCCTCCCTGTGCTGCTTGGGAAAGATAAACAGGTGTGGGTAATTGCCAAGCAGTAGTTCACACACCCTTCCACTAGGGAGACAATTAGATGATAAAAACTGCACATTGTATTGATACCCGTTCACACCAGTATGCAGAAAAGTCACAGTATAATACATGGAGAGATTGCACTAATGCAAAAATACCGATAAGACAACCACTCACACAGACTTCTATTAGAGGGGATGGTTGAGCATGGTATTATAATTTCCATAAAGATACAGGCCGGAATCAAAAGGGTGCCATTTATGCATGTATAGAGTGGTGGCACAAATGCTGGCTACCGCCTAGATACAACACTTCCACTACTATTTGATTGGGCGGGCTGCCCAGCACTTTTTAGGTGTCCAACACAAAATACAGACACCCTCTGCTCACCACTACTTTTGGTCAAAAAAATGACATACTGGAAAAATATCAAATATGAGGTATTATTTGATACATTAGCCACTATATTTTCTATATAAGTCGTGGCACCTCTTTTCTGACATGTCCCCCCGCTTCTCCATCTTGTCACAACTGCATCCTGGGAGTATCTGGCCTCACATCCTGCTGTTAATGAGATTACATTTTTAGCACCTCATCCCACCATATCTAGAAGCTGTGATTGTTTGCATTCATTTGTGCCATAAATCCTGTTGTGATTCAGCATCATGTAAGCAGTTGCAATGGGTTATGCTCCCTCATTTGTAATTATGGCATATAAACAGCATGTTGTTTATTAATAGAAATCGAATTGTAGAAGTGCTCACTTATTTTAAGATCGTGTGGAATAGTGAAACTTTGATTACAACTGTACAAGACCAAAATCCACCAACGATTTCATAAATACCAAGTGGCTCTAAAAAAACTGCTTTGTGTAAGTGAAGTGGAATAAAAAAATAAAGCCATTTTGTCATCCCATTGTGGTCATCAATATGAAATATACGTACACAATTGTGCAGATTTTTTTTCTTTTAATTGTGCATGCTATTTGAATTTGTTCTTGTAAACAAGTCACACATGCTACTCCAGAGGGGTAGCAAAAGAAGGCCGGGTAGAGGGGTATCCGTCCCAGGAGGCACATGGCCCTAGGCGGCACTCATCCCCTGCAGCAAGTCCATGTCACACAGCCCTATGTGGCACTCATCCTCTGCAGCAGGTCCGGGAGACACACAGCCATGGACGGCACTCATCCCCTGCAGCAGGTCCTGGCAGCACATGGCCCTGGGGGGCACTCATCCCCTGCAGCATGTCCTGGCAGCACACAGCCCTGGTGGCACTCATCCCCTGCAGCATGTCCTGGCAGCACACAGCCCTGGTGGCACTCATCCCCTGCAGCATGTCCTGGCAGCACACAGCCCTGGTGGCACTCATCCCCTGCAGCAAGGCCTGGCAGCACACAGCCACGGGCGGCACTTATCCCCGGCAGCAGGTCCTGGCAGCACACCGCCCTGGTGGCACTCATCCCCTGCAGCAGGTCCTGGCAGCACACAGCCATGGGCGGCACTTATCCCCAGTCAGGCTGTACCATGCAGCACACACAGCCCTGGTGGCACTCATCCCCTGCAGCAGGTCCTGGCAGCACACAGCCACGGGCGGCACTTATCCCCTGTAGCATGTCCTGGCACACAACAGCCCATTGGCGGCGGCACTATTCCCCCTGCCAGCATGTCCTGGCAGCACACAGCACTGGTGGCAATAATCCCCTGCAGCAGGTCCTGGCAGCACACGGCCCTGGGTGGCACTCATCCCCTGCAGCCTCCCTTCTGAGCACATCTAGATTTGTTGTTTCATTGTATTTCATATTTTTGTATAATTTAATACCTAATTGGCAATATTCTCCGATCAGTGTTTTCTGCTGGACTAGACTAATGTTCTAGACATACAACCTGTCAGCGCAATGTGACTGATTTTGAATACTGTAATGTATTCTATAACATGTTACAAGTATGTATACATTTTCCCAAAATATACAACTTTAACTGGTTCTGGATACCAATGTATTGTTGAAAAATCATAGCAATGAAAAGTGATAAATTGGGTTTGAAGCCTCAATGTCAACAACATAATGCAAATGAAGATTAAAGAACATGAAGCAGATACTAATCCAGATAAAGCACGCGCCCATTTCCATTTAACATCAAAAGAGGAGCTGCAGAAAACTGGAAATCACTTTCTAATATGGGTCAGTAGCTTTTATGGATCATGTATTTTATACATAAAATACAAAAAAAAATGGGGCCGGCTAGCCTGGTCCCAAAGGAGCCATCATCCAGGAACTACATGTAAGAGCATACAGGACAAGTAGAACCACACCTGTACTGTAGATAGTGCTATAGACCACCAATCACTGCATGCAACCTCACTAATACCTGTAAGACAGTACAGGACATGTAGTAACCAGCACTCTTTACAGTAGAGTAACGCTATGACCGCCAATACGTGCAATGCTACCTCAACTAAAACATGTAAGACAGTACAGGACAATGTATACCTGCAGCTGTACTGCAGAAGAGGTCTATAACCACCAATCACAGTCATGCACCTCACTAATACCTTAAGAGCATACAAGTGACTGGAGTACCCCCGCACTGTACTGTAGAGAGACGCTATGGACCGCCAATCACTGAAGGGAGGCACACAGCCATGGGCGGCACTTATCCCCTGCAGAAAGTCCTGGCAGCACACAGCCCTGGTGGCACTCATCCCCTGCAGCAGTCCTGTCAATTCACACAGCCACTGGCGGCACTTATCCCTGTAGCATGTCCTGGCAGCACACAGCCATGGGCGGCACTTATCCCCTGCAGCATGTCCTGGCAGCACACAGCCCTGGTGGCACTCATCCCCTGCAGCAGGTCCAGGTTGCAGACGGCTCTGGGCAGCACTTATCCCCTGAAGCATGTCCTGGCAGCACACAGCCATGGGCGGCACTCATCCCCTGCAGAAAGTCCTGGCAGCACACAGCCCTGGTGGCACTCATCCCCTGCAGCAGGTCCTGGCAGCACACAGCCACGGGCGGCACTTATCCCCTGTAGCATGTCCTGGCAGCACACAGCCCTGGCCGGCACTTATCCCCTGCAGCAGGTCCTGGCAGCACATGGCCCTGGGGGGCACTCATCCCCTGCAGCAGGTCCAGGTTGCAGACGGCTCTGGGCAGCACTCATCCCCTGCAGCATGTCCTGTCAGCACATGGCCCTGGGGGGCACTCATCCCCTGCAGCAGGTCCAGGTTGCAGACGGCTCTGGGCAGCACTCATCCCCTGCAGCATGTCCTGTCAGCACATGGCCCTGGGGGGCACTCATCCCCTGCAGCAGGTCCAAGTGGCACACAGCCCTGGGCGGTACTCATACCCTGCAGCAGGTCCTGGTGGCACACAGCCCTGGGCAACATTCATTCCCTGTGGCAGGTCCGGGGGGCACATTCATGTGCATGCCCATATCCGTCACATCTTTTAATCTGTTTGTGCATCCTCAGAGCTGCTTTTTAGTCATAAACATATCCAGCAAATATAAAACCCTCACCCGGCTCCATGGACAGAGAAGTAAAAAAGTTTTGACTCTTCTAATATAGTAACATAAAAACATGATTTTTTTTTTAAAGTGACGATTATGGAATTATATGGATTGGGATGAGGAGGGCTTTGTAAAAAAAAAGGCTTTGAGGAGAAAATCGGTGCGTGTATGTAAAACAGAGGGCTGACAATCTTATCGACAGCCTAGGATGGGCAAAAGTTCTATCATATTTTACAGCATAGGAAATCTATTTTCATAACCATATTGATTTTCACAAATTTCCATTTTATTAAGATTACAAAAAAGTTGAACAGCGCTTCCCATTCAAATTGCAACATTATACAAATTTTTCACTAAACATGGTCTTTCCCTGGGACATTGTATCTTGAAACCACACACAATACAATGTCCCAGGACACTATTGATCTGCGGCTCATGTGATTGAGTCAACCACTTACCATGAACATTTTACTTGTAAAACCTCTGTATTAGTGAGGTGCATGCAGGGATTGGTGGTCTGGTAGCGCCTCTCTACAGTAAGTGCAGTACTACATGTCCTGTACTCTCTTACATGTATTAGTGAGGTGCATGCATGATTGGTGACTAATACACCCTCTACAGTACAGTGCGGTACTACATGTCCTGAACTGCGCTTACAAGTATTAGTGAGGTGTCAAGCATTGATTGGTGGTCTATAGCACCTCTCTACTAACGGTGCGGTACTACAATGTCCTGTACTGCTCTTTACAGTATTAGTGAGGGCAAGGCATGGATTGGTGGTCTATAGTGCCCTCTCTACAGAACAGTGCGGTACTACATGTCCTGTAGTGCTCTGACATGTATTAGTGAAGTGCATGCAGTGATTGGCGGTCTATAGCGCCTCTCTACAGTACAGTGCGGTACTACATGTCCTGTACTGCTCTTACATGTATTAGTGAGGTGCATGCAGTGATTGGTGGTCTATAGCTCCTGTCTACAGTACAGTGCGGTACTACATGTCCTGTACTGCTCTTACATGTATTAGTGAGGTGCATGCAGTGATTGGCAGTCTATAGCTCCTCTCTACAGTACAGTGCGGTACTACATGTCCTGTACTGCTCTTACATGTATTAGTGAGTGCATGCAGTGATTGGAGTCTTAGCGCTCTCTACAGTACAGTGCGGTACTACATGTCCTGTACTGCTCTTACATGTATTAGTGAGATACATGCAGTGATTGGCAATCTATAGCACCTCTCTACAGAACAGTGCGGTACTACATGTCCTGTACTGCTCTTACATGTATTAGTGAGGTGCATGCAGTGATTGGCGGTCTATAGCTCCTCTCTACAGTACAGTGTGGTACTACATGTCCTGTACTGCTCTTACATGTATTAGTGAGGTGCATGCAGTGATTGGGGTCTATAGCACCTCTCTACAGTACAGTGCGGTACTACATGTCCTGTACTGCTCTTACATGTATTAGTGAGGTACCTGCAGTGATTGGTGGCCTATAGCCCCTCTCTCAGTACAGTGCTGTACTACATCTCCTGTACTGCTCTTACATGTATTAGTGAGGTGCATGCATGATGGCGGTCTTAGGCCTCTCTACAGTACAGTGCGTACTACATGTTCTGTACTGCTCTTACATGTATTATGAGGTGCATGCTAGTGATGTCGTCTTAGCTCTCTACAGTTCGTGCGGTACTACATGTCCTGTAATGCTATTACATGTATTAGTGAGTGCATGCGTGACTGGCGTCTATAGACCTCTCTACATACAGTGTGTACTCATGTCCTGTACTGTCTTTATGTATTAGTGAGGTGCATGCAGTGATTGGCGGTCTATAGCGCCTCTCTACAGTACAGTGTGATACTACATGTCCTGTACTGCTCTTACATGTATTAATGAGGTGCATGCACTGATTGGCGGTCTATAGCGCCTCTCTACAGTGCAGTGCTGTACTACATGTTCTGTACTGCTCTTACATGTATTAATGAGGTGCATGCAGTGATTGGTGGTCTATAGCGCCTCTCTACAGTTCAGTGCGGTACTACATGTCCTGTACTGCTCTTACATGTATTAGTGAGGTGCATGCAGTGATTGGCGGTCTAGTAGCGCCTCTCTATAGTACACTGTGGTACTTCATGTCCTGTACTGCTTTTACATGTGCCAGGATAAGCAGCAACCTCAGGCACCAGGTGAGGGCCCCATTTTCTGGTCCATTGTGTATAAAGTCCATGACCCAAAGAAGCTCCTGTCCTCATCATAGAAAGTGATTTCCAGCTTCCAGCAGCTCTCTCTGATGTTATATTGAAGGAACCACTTTATCTGTATTTGGTATCTGCTTAATTTTCAATACTCACCATTATGTTGTTGACATTTGAGGCTTTGGAAACAATATTAGATTATAGAGTCTGCCACCTATCGATGGACGCCCTGCAGATTTAGCATATTATTATTGTCTGTTGAGGGAGCGCTCTATTACTTTTATCCTTAGGTCAGATCAATGAGTAAATTGTATTCAGTAAGAGCCTTGGCCCCACCTAATGGTGACTGCAGGCAGCCAGAATTTCATCCTCTATTCCGAGGATTTGGAGCTCTATAGCAAATTAAGCTTGGATTTCTACAAAGATATACAGTGGAGAAAAAAGTATTTAGTCAGCCACCAATTGTGCAAGTTCTCCCACTTAAAAAGATGAGGCCTGTAATTGACATCATAGGTCGACCTCAACTATGAGAGACAAAATGAGAAAAGAAATCCCGAAAATCCCATTGTCTGATTTGGAAAGAATTTATTTGCAGATTATGGTGGAAAATAAGTATTTGGTCCCCTACAAACATGTGAGATTTCTGGCTCTCACAGACCTGTAACTTCTTCTGTAAGAGGCTCCTCTGTCCTGCACTCATTACCTGTAGCAATGGCTCCTGCTTGAACTTATCAGTATAAAAGACACCTGTTCACAACCTCAAACAGTCACACTCCAAACTCCACTATGGTGAAGACCAGAGAGCTGTCGAAGGACACCAGAAACAAAATTGTAGCCCTGCAATATGGCTGGAAAGACTGAATCTGCAATAGGCAAGCAACTTGGTGTGAAGAAATCAACTGTGGGAGCAATAATTAGAAAATGGAAGACATACAAGTGTAACGATTCTGGAGGTGGATCCACTGGACCACCGCAGGCGATGGCGTAAGCCCCTACCAGGGAGTGGAATCTAAGTGGGACCCGGTTTTCACCAGAGCCCGCCGCAAAGCGGGATGGTCTTGCTGCGGCGGGTGTCCACCGGGTCACTACCACTGGCGGGGCCTGCCTGCGGTGGCGGCCAAGGGTGCGAGGTACAGGAACGGCATTCAGGCTCGTAGACGAGGACAGACAGAAGGTCAGGACAGGCGGCTCTGGTTCGTAGACGTAGACAGGCAGAAGGTCAGGACAGGCGGCTAGGTTTGTAGACGGTAGACGTAGCAGAGGGTCGGTACACAGGAAGGCAATACTGGAACGCTCAGGAACACTTTCACCATGGGTCTGAACACCAAGGATCCGGCGAGGGCCGGCAGGAAGTGACCGGACTAAATAGGAGCAGTGCCCGGCAATGAACCAATCACCGGTGCACTGCCCCTTTAAATTCAAATTGCCGCGCGCGCCCGCCAATATGGGCGGAGCTACGCACCGGGACCAGGAAGCAGCCTGAGCAGTAGCGTGGCCGGGTAAGTGCATGCCGGCGGGGACGGGGAGGCGAGCGGACCCCGAACCCAACGTGCGGGACGGGGCTCCGCTTGGTGCAGGAGCACGGGCGCGCCTGCGACCCGGGACAGTGGTCGCAGGGGCGTCCGTGACAACAAGACCCCTGATAATCTCCCTCTATCTGGGGCTCCACACAAGATCTCACCCCATGGGGTCAAAATGATCACAAGAACAGTGAGAAAAATCCCAGAACCTCACGGGGGACCTAGTGAATGACCTGCAGAGAGCTGGGACCAACGTAACAAAGGCTACCATCAGTAACACACTACATTGCCAGGGACTCAGATCCTGCAGTGCCAGACGTGTCCCCCTGCTTAAGCCAGTACATCTCTGGGCCCATCTGAAGTTTGCTAGAGAGCATTTGGATGATCCAGAAGAGTATTGGGAGAATGTCATATTGTCGGATGAAACCAAAGTAGAACTGTTTGGTAGAAACACAACTTGTCGTGTTTGGAGGAGAGAGAAGGCTGAGCTGCATCCAAAAAACACCAGACCTACTGTGAAGATGCGGGGGGGGGGGGCAACATCATGCTTTGGGGCTGTTTCTCTGCAAAGGGACCAGGACGACTGATCCGTGTACATGAAGGAATGAATGGGGCCATGTATCGTGAGATGTTGAGTGCAAACCTCCTTCCATCAGCAAGGGCATTGAAGATGAAACGTGGCTGGGACTTTCAGCATGACAATGATCCCTAGCACACCGCCAGGGCAACGAAAGAGTGGCTTTGTAAGAAGCATCTCAAGGTCCTGGAGTGGCCTCCCCAGTCTCCAGATCTCAACCCCATAGAAAACCTTTGGAGGGAGTTGAAAGTCCGTGTTGCCCAGAGACAGCCCCAAAACATCCCTGCTCGAGAGGAGTTCTGGATGGAGGGATGGGCCAACATACCAGCGACTTTAGTGACATCACAAGTAACGTCTACTCAGATAACTGCTGTGACATCACAAGTGATAACTGCTGTGACATCACAAATGAGGTCTACTCAGATAACTCCTGTGACATCACAAGTGAGGTCTACTCAGATAACTCCTGTGACATCACAAGTGAGGTCTACTCAGATAACTGCTGTGACATCACAAGTGAGGTCTACTCAGATAACTGCTGTGACATCACAAGTGAGGTCTACTCAGATAACTGCTGTGACATCACAAGTGAGGTCTACTCAGATAACTGCTGTGACATCACAAGTGAGGTCTACTCAGATAACTGCTGTGACATCACAAATGAGGTCTACTCAAATAACTGCTGTGACATCACAAGTGAGGTCTACTCAGATAACTGCTGTGACGTCACAAGTGAGGTCTACTCAGATAACTGACATCACAAGTGAGGTCTTCTCAGATAACTCCTGTGACTACACAAGAGAGGTCTACTCAAATAGCTGCTGTGACATCACAAATGAGGTCTACTCAGATAACTGCTGGGACATCACAAGTGATAACTGCTGTGACATCACAAGTGAGGTCTACTCAGATAACTGCTGTGACATCACTAGTGAGGTCTACTCATATAACTCCTGTGACATCACAAGTAAGGTCTACTCAGATAACTGCTGTGACATCACAAGTGAGGTCTACTCAGATAACTGCTGTGACGTCACAAGTGAGGTCTACTCAAATAACTGCTGTGACATCACAAGTGAGGTCTACACAGGTAACAGCTGTGACATCACAAGTCAGATCTCCTCAGATAACTCCTGTGATAATACAAGTGAGGTCTACTCAGATAACTTCTGTGACATCACAAGTGAGGTCTACTCAGATAACTGCTGTGACGTCACAAGTGAGGTCTACTCAGATAACTCTTGTGACATTACAAGTGAGGTCTACACAGGTAACAGCTGTGACATCACAAGTCAGATCTACTCAGATAACTCCTGTGATAATACAAGTGAGGTCTACTCAGATAACTCCTGTGACATTACAAGTGAGGTCTACACAGGTAACAGCTGTGACATCACAAGTCAGATCTACTCAGATAACTCCTGTGATAATACAAGTGAGGTCTACTCAGATAACTGCTGTGACATCACAAGTGAGGTCTACTCAGATAACTGCTGTGACGTCACAAGTGAGGTCTACTCAGATAACTCCTGTGACATCACAAGTGAGGTCTACTCAGATAACTTCTGTGACATCACAAATGAGGTCTACTCAGATAACTTCTGTGACGTCACAAGTGAGATCTACTCAGATAATAGCTGTGATATCACAAGTGAGGTCTACTCAGGTAACAGGTGGGCTTCAGCTGGTGAATGGAGGTCTATGCAGCAGGACATCCTGTAATCAGCTGATCACTGAGGAACCAGATATCGTCCCAAGTGAGGAACTCTTTTAAAGTTCTAATGTGAGTTTTACTTTCAAACCATCTCAACCACATTACAACCCTAGGGCCACAGGAGACAGCTGCTGCCCTGACATGCTGGGACTTGTAGTTCTACAACAGCCAGGGAGGTTGAGATTACAGAGCAGCGGTCTAATGGATACAACGATTACACCTTTAAACTTAATTTGTCTTGACAAAGCTAAACTCTATGGACCGCAATAAGAGCTATGTGATGATACATGACGGCATGGAGCGGCATGCTGGGTTTTTGCATAGACAATCTTCCTTCTTCCTCCTATGGGACGGGTCTCACCAGTGTAAATGCACAGCACTTATCTTATAGCGATTACAGGGAATTGGGCTGACGGCTGGCGCTCCGGTAATCACGCGGCAGTCTGAGGCTGCACACCCACCTCGAGCACGGAATATTTGCACGGCTCAAAATAAGAAAAATTCATTTATTTTTCATTATTTTGAAAACGATTCCTCGTCCTCTGAGGAGCTGATAATATGCAATAACGGCTTCACAGGCCATGTAGACCGAGATGTAAGGAAGTGTGCTGTCCCCGGTGTGCTGCTAATGATAGCCATGAAAGAGAGGCAGAGGAATCTGCAAAGACAAATAGGGAAATGAAGGGCAGGCGGGCACGCCGAGCGCTCGCTGGTACCTCATCCTCAGGTATGGAGAAAAAGTATACAAGTATTTATATCTACAGTATGAGTCCTACTCTATGGAGGTCCAATGGTTGTTTGACCTCTCTACCCTCATATGTGTCAAACTCAAGGCCCACTGAATAAATGTGGCGCTCTCAGTGTCGGACTGGGGTGCCTGGGGATCACCAGTGAAGTTCATTCTTGGGGCCCACCAGTTCAGTTAAGTCTTGGGGCCCACCAGAGGAGTTAAATCTTGGGGCTCTCCAGTGGATTTGATCCTTGGGGACGACCAGTGGAGTTAATTCTTGGGGCCCACCAGTGGAGTTGATTCTTGGCCCCACCAGTGGAGTTGATTCTTGGGGCCCACCAGTGGAGTTGATTCTTGGGGCCCACCAGTGGAGTTGATTCGAGGGGCCCACCAGTGGAGTTGATTGCGTGGGGCCCCACAGTGGAGTTGATTCTCGGGCCCACCAGTGGAGGTGATTCTTGGGCCCACCAGTGGAGGTGATTCTTGGGGTCACCAGTGGAGTTGATTCTTGGGGCCCACCAGTGGAATTGATTCTTGAGGTCCATAAATGGAGTTGATTCTTGGGAGTCACCAGTGGAGTTGATTCCTGGGGTCCACCAGTGGAATTGATTCTTGGGCCCCCCAGTGGAGTTGATTCTTAGGGCCCCACCAATGAGGTGGTTCTTGGGCCCCCCAGTGGAGATGATTCTTGGGGCCCACCAGTGAGGTGGTTCTTGGGCCCACCATTGGAGTTGATTCTTGGGGCCCAACAGTGGAGTTGATTCTTGAAAGTCACCAATGGAGTTAATTTCTGGGGTCCACCAGTGGAGTTAATTCTTGGGAGTCGTCAGTGGAGTTGATTCCTGGGACCCACCAGTGGAGTTGATTCTTGGAGTCACCAGTGGAGTTGATTCCTGGGGTCCACCAGTGAAGTTGATTCTTGGGAGTCATCAGTGTTGATTCCTGGGGCCCACCAGTGGATTTGATTCTTGGGGACGACCAGTGGAGTTAATTATTGGGACCCACCGGTGGAGTTGACTCTTGGTGCCCACCGGTGGAGTTGATTCTTGGGGCCCACCAGTGGAGTTGATTCTTGGGGCCCACCAGTGGAGATGATACTTGGGGCCACCAGTGGAGTTGACTCTTGGTGCCCACCGGTGGAGTTGATTCTTGGAGCCAACCAGTGGAGTTGATTCTTGGGGCCCACCAGTGGAGTTGATTCTTGGAGTCCACCAGTGGAATTCATTCTTGGGGCCCACCAGTGGAGTTCATTCTTGGGGCCCACCCTACAGCTACTGCACACTCTTGCTTTCCACCTCTCTTTCTCTGCCTTTCTTACTACATAGTAGCTCCAGGGGTCCACCATGTTCCCCTGTTCCTCTTTGAGGGCAATCATAATGCTAACATGGCTCTTGGTGGAAATAAGTTTGACACCCCTCCTCTATCTATTCCATGTAAGACACTATGACCATCCACCTGATTCTTTTTCTGTAGTCTGTCATCACTAATGTTTCCATGTACAGGGAGAGGCTTAGTAGGGTTGCCTTAATAAGATGTACTCAAGACCCCAGTATTGGTAAGAGAAAAGAGCCACCAACAATCAGGTGCGTCAATAGGCTGTTTTATCTGGGCTGGTACCCTGGATAAAACTGACAGTGCCCCGAACCTCACTGGGTTCAGGGCCACTGTATGTTCATCCTCTGTACGCAAATACACTTGAACGTTACTGTGGTGCACAGAGCGAACGCTCCTTGAACCATAAAGAACTCCGGTGGGTCATAAGCAGGCTTGCGGCCCTTTGGAGTATCCAGCACAGGAGGCACGAGAATGTTATCACGTCGCCTGTGCAGCATGATGACGTCACACCGCCTGGGCATGAAGACCGAGAGCAGCGAGAGCTTCTACTGGGAATAGAGGAGAGTTGAGTACTATTAGTTTTTATTTTTAATTACGGCCAATAGACTAGCCTGCCAACTGGGGGACATATAATTTCTATAACTACCTACTGGGACCCTATAACCTACATACTGGGGGATATATCCCTTATTATAACATATATAATCTATAGATACTAGGGAGCCCTATAACTTTCATACTGGGGGGGTGTATAACCTACTGGGTGGACATGTATTCCTACCTAAATACTGGGGAGCCCTAAATACCTGTAACCTACTGGTGTTATATATACTTACATACATAATGGGGGCCCCATATAACTTCTAACCTAACAAAGTAACCTATTTACCTACCTATTGGGGGCCCTTTATCCCTTCCTAGCTAATCACTTATGTTTGCAAAGCCTATGTACAACTTGTATCTACCACTATATGGTCACTGTATGCGGGTAAAATATGTCTGCAGAGCCTGTGTACACTGGTGTCTACCATTATATGGTCAGTGTATAGAGGTAATATACAGTCTGCAGAGCCTGTGAACACTGGTGTCTACCATTAGATGGTCACTGTATAGTAGTAATATACAGTCTGCAGAGTCTGTGTACACTGGTGTCTACCATTATATGGTCACTGTATTGAGGTAATATACAGGCTACTGAGCCTGTGTACAGTGGTAGCTACCACTATATGGTCACTGTATGGGGGTAATATACAGTCTGCAAAGCCTGTGTACACTGTTGTCTACCACTATATGGTCATTGTATGGAGGTAATATACAGTCTGCAGAGCCTGTGTACACTGGTGTCTACCACTATATGGTCACGGTATGGAGGTAATATACAGTCTGCAGAGCCTGTGTACACTGGTGTCTACCACTATATGGTCATTGTATGGAGGTAATATACAGTCTGCAGAGCCTGAATACACTGGTGTCTACCACTATATGGTCACTGTATGGGGGTAATATACAGTCTGCGGAGCCTGTGTACACTGGTAACACACTATATGGTCACTGTATGGGGTAATATACAATCTGCAGAAACCTATGTACACTGGTGTCTACCACTATATGGTCACTGTATGGAGGTAATATACAGTCTGCAGAGCCTATGTACATTGATATCTACCACTATATGGTCACTGTATGGAGGTAATATACAGTCGGCAAACACACGAAAGGCTATATATAGATATATGTAACACTTTACTTGTTTCATTCGGGGGTGTATATACAAAACATTCATTAGAACGAACACCTTTGTGGCAATGTAATACATTTGATGATAACGTGGCAGAACTTAGCTGATCTATTGTCCAACTTTTTTAGGGATATAACCCCAAATAGATCCATAGGAGGCTGATTGTAGAGGAGTGCAGCTACATGCTGCCAAACAGCGGTGCGACGTTTCGGAAAAACTCCTTTCCTTCTTCAAGCATGCGCTGTGCAGATACGGATCTCTCTCTGTACCCTCCTTTGATTGTACAGGTGTGTATAGCGTTCAATAAGCTTAGAGAGACTAAAACCTATCTATTTAGAACATCATAGATAAGGTAAAGATAAATCACAAGGTGATAACAAGACAAAGAGAAAAAACAAAAAAGGACAACATATAAACAAATACACATCAGCTTTATAAATAACACCGTAGACTAAAAGATTCATTCAGACCTTTCGGTGCTAAAGTCTCCATTTTGGACAACCAATAGGCTTCTCTTTGTAATAGCTTTAAAGGGGTTTTATCATTTCATTAAATGGTCTTCAGAATAAGGGGACAGTGAAAACAAGCAACTTTGCAATTGGATGTCATTAGCAAAGCTGTCTTGTATTCACAGTATTCCTTATCTTGTGTTTTTGTTTACACTGATCTCCAGTCCTGGTCGGATCCCTCCTCCTTGCATTTCACTAACTGAGAGCTCATTTACATTCTGTACAGCCCCCGGTCGATTCACAGAGCTGTGTCTGTCACTCTGTCACTTTATACAGGCAGAAGAAACAGAATTACACTGAAGGGCTTACACAATAAGGAAATAGCACAATTTGTGTCGATCCCCGCCTGACTCAGAGTTAGGGGCTGTAGCATTTTCTCTCTCCACACCCCGCAAAACAGACGCAACAGATTCTACAATGAGAAAACATAACAGTTTTGTCCCGGTGCCTAACTCTCCTGCATAGAAGCGAGACCTGTGCTGTTCGTAGAAAGCTGTAACACATCTCCAGCTGTGACAGGAAAAAGAGTTCATTTGCTCATGTCTAATTGAATGCAGCCTGTGTATGTATACAGCTCTTACAAAATAAAGACTGATAGGAAGAGACACAGTGACATGTGGATTCAGGCAGAGAGGGGGGGTGGGGAGTCTCGGGAGCCAGCATGAACAGTGAAGGGGGGATGATGTCACCCAGCTGGGAGGGGAAGAAACACCCCAGCATCTGCAGAGTTGAGAAGCTGAGAGCAGTATGAATCAGCCGAACTAAGGAAGCGATACATCCCCTTTAATCTATTTTGATTAGAATCTTGTGCCTGGATCTGTTCTAGAACGCACCAACATAAATCACAAGCACTATGGTGCTGTTCATTAAAGTGCCTGGCCACAGTGGTTTCTCCAAATTTTATGGATGTATCCTTTTCTTTTGAATCCTTAATATTTTTAAAATTTCGTATAGCGGATTTATGTTCTCCTATTCTCAATTTGACTGGGCGACTGGTCTGTCCTATGTAGCATTTGCTACATGGACGTTTTAACATGTATATAACGTTACTGCTCATGCAATTGAAAAAACCTTTTGAAGATATATCATACCCTTCATGTGGGTGTGAGATGGTAGCGCCTTTTATTATCGCAGAACATTTGGTACAAGACAAACAAGGGTATGTTCCGCACCTTCTTGTTCGTAAAAAATTGTTGTTCAGTGACTTGTGGGGTATGTAGATCAGAGTGAACTAGGCTATCTCCTAGTGATTTGCCACGTTTAAAAATGAAACGTGGTTTTACTTTAAACATGTGACCGAATTTTGGATCGGCCTGTAAAATATGTCCAATGTCGGTTAATCGCATTTTTGACTATGTTAGAATGTTTATCATAGTTTCATATAAAACTAAACCTTCGATCATTCTTGGATCTGTTTTTTTGTTTTAAAAACTCATCTCTATCTTCAGCTTTTATCTCTAATCCCAATGTAATAAGTTTAGTTCTATCATAACCTCGTCTGGCAAATTTTAATGTGTGCAGTAAGAAATATACGGCATACTTGCAGATATAAGTTTGGTAATATACAGTCTGCAGAGCCTGTGTAGACTGGTGTCTACCACTATATGGTCATTGTATGGTGGTAATATAAAGTCTGCAAGGGGAG
>JAODAL010024148.1:0-61177 GCA_025379985.1 Phyllomedusa bahiana | reverse complement strand
CACCCCGTTACGGCTCAAAATGGAAGGGCCCAATGCAAAATTAATTATGGGCGGCATAAATAAGGGCCCATTCTGCAGCAAAGGGGTGCCCCTTTTTGGAAACTGGTATACCTGTTCCAGCTGAAATTTGGCCCCCAATTAACCCCTTTAAGGCCCCCAGCCTGTTTTGCCTTTCCCGGGACAACCCCTTTTTTAAAATTTGGCAAAAGCCCCTTTTTTGGGGGTGAAAATTTTTTGGGCCTTTTCCTTTTTTGGGGGGGGATTTCTGGGCAATTGTTTTTTGGGGGGGTTTTTCCTTTGGGCCCTTCCGTGCACAAAAGGGGGCAAAGGGGGGGGTTTTTTTTTGTTTGGGGTTTTTGGGGTTTTTTGTTTTTGCAAGGGGGGGTTTTGGGGAAAAATTTTCTTTATTTTGGTTTGGAAAAAATTTTTTGGGAAAAATTTTTATAACTACATTAATATGTTTGGGGGGGGGTTTTTTAAATTTTTTTTTTTGGGGAATTTTGGGGGTTGGTTTGGTGGGAATTATAAATTTTTAAGTTGGCAAAAATACTTTTTTTTTGGGACCAACTCCATTTTCTGCCCTTTTGGCTTTGGGGGGCCTGAATGTTAGATACCCCTTTTTAATTTCAAATTGGTGTTTTTTGAAAACCTTTTAGGGGTTTTAAAATTTTTGGGGGGTTTTCCGGGGGGGTTTTTAAACTTTATTTTTCCCTTTTTCCCCTTTAAAAAAAGGGGGGCAAAAACCCCAAATAACCCATAAAAGGGCCCCCCGGTATTTTTTAATTTAAATTTTCCCAACCACACCCAAACCCCCCCCCCTAAAGTGGAAAATTGGGATCTGGGGGCCCCAATTTTGAAAATTTGGCAAACCGGTTGGGGGATCTATCTTGGGGGGATTTCATTTCAAATTTTTTGGGCCTTTCAGGGGGGGGGAAACCCCCCAAAAAGGGGTTTGCAAAAAATTTTAAATCCTTTTTTTAAAGACCGCATTTTGGGAAAAACTAAAAACCCCTTAAGGAATATTTCCAGGGTTGCATTGAGTATATAGACCCCACACGAAATTCAAAAATTTTTTTTTTAGCAAAAAGGCGGGAAAAATTTTTAAAAAACTTTTTTTTTTCCCAAAATTTTTAAAAATTTTTAAAAATCTTAAAAGTTTTCAAAATTACAAGGGGTTCCTGGGAAAAAAAAAACCCCAAAAACTTTTTTAAAAGAAATTTTCTTTCCAAGTTGGGGGAAATTTCCCTACATGGGGGGTGAAAAACTGCTGTTTGGGCGCATAGCAGGGCGTATAAGGGGGGGGGCGCTTTTTTGGTTTTTGGAAACCAGTTTTTGGTGGGGCCAGGGCGCTTTTTTGCAAAACCCCAAAGTAGAAAGAACGGGAACGAAACCTTCCAAAAGGTTCCCCCTTTTAATTAAACCCCGCCCCGGGGATCTCATCTAGGGGTTTTACTGGCATTTTGGTTTGCCATTTCCCCCCCCCCATATTTTTTTTTAGCATTGGGGCAATGAAAATGGGGGGGAAAAAGGCACCCCCCCCCCCCAAGTCATTTTTTTTTGATTTTTAAATTTTCCCGCATTCACGTGAGTGTAAATGATGGAAAACTTTACAAAGGGGGTCGGAAAAATTACAATGAATTTTTTTTTATATAGTTTTTTTTTTGTTTTTTTTTACTTTTTTTTCACAGTAAAAATATGCCCCTAAAAAAAAATTGCTTTTTTTATGTTGTCCTATTCTGACACCCATAATTTTTTTAATTTTGCTGTGTGCAGAGCTGTGTATGGGCTTGTTTTTTGGGGGTGAGTTAAATTTTTTTTTGGTACCATTTTTGGGGTTTGCATTTTGGATTTTAATTTTTCCACTTTTTTTTAAAGGTTTTTTTGTGAGTTTTTTTTGGAAAAAAATAAAGCAATTTTGGGTGTTTTTTTTTTTATTTTTTTATAGCGGCCCTGTACGGTTTAATGACATGGTGGGCTTTACTAGCAGGTCAAAACATTAAAACCGGATACCCAAATTTTTTGTATATTTTTTTTATTTTTTAAACTGCATTTATACAAAAAAAAACACTTTTTTCCCCGGGAAAAATCTTTTTTTTGCATCGAAAAGCCCGGGAAGCCATAACTTTTACATTTTTCTGTGTTTGGGGAAGCTGTGTAGGGATTTTTTTTTTCAAGATGAGTTAACGTTTTTTTTAGTATCTTTTTTTTGGGGGGGACAAGGTTTTTTGTTTCGCTTTTAAACCCAATTTTTTGGAGGCCGGGGTAAGAAAAAAAATTGCAATCCAAGTAGTTTTTTTATTTTTTTTTTTTAACAGGGCTCACCAGCAGTATCCGTGATAATTAGTTTTAAAACCCCTTTGGGTTGTTACAATTAGGGGAAAATCCCCAATTTTATATCGTTTTTTTTTAACCCAAAAAGCACTTTTAAAAAAAAAAAAAAAGTTTTTTTTAGTGTGAAAAACAATATTTATCATCGCTATCTTCTGAAACCCTTTTCATTTTTTTTTTTCCGTAAAACGGGCCGTATGGGGGATTTTTTTTTTTTTGCGGGATGAACTGACGTTTTTAAATTTTTTTCAACGGGGGGCGTTTTGGGGATTTTTTTGGACGCTTTTATTCCATTTTTTTGTGCTGCGGGATGAAAAAATAAACTTAATTCTGTGTTGTTTTTTTGGGGTTTTTTTTAACGGCATTTCCCCCATAACGGGTTAGTTTTTCATGAAAATTTTTTAAGGGCAGGTCGAAAACCCCTTGGCGTACCAAAAAAATTTTATTTATTTTTTTTTTTGGGCAAAAATTTTTTGGGGGGATTGGGTTTTAAAGGGGAAAAGGGCCCCCCCACGGGGTTTTTAAAAAAAAAAATTTTTTTTTAAATTTTTTTCCCCTTTTTCACCAAAAAAAAAAAAAAACCCCAAAAACCCCCAATTTTTTTTTACCTTTTAAAATAGGGGTTTAATAGGGACCAAAAATCTCACAAGAAATTAGGCATTAAACCTTGTTGCTTTACGGTTCCAAAAGGAAACCGGGCAGTCACGATTTCCGGGCATGCCCACGGGACGGCCGGGCCCTCGTTGACGTCATAGACAAACCCCGGGAAAGGGGATTTTTCTTCCTTTTTGTGGTTATGTAGGGAGGCAGGGCTGCACCGGGTCCGCCCAAACCCTGCGCTGCTGCCGCCGCCCAAAACGCAGGAGGGGCCTCTCCTCCTGCTTCCCCTTTGTTTTTGCGACCCCCCTCATCGCGATAATTTGGGTTTAAAATTAAAAGCTGACCCCCCCGCCCGATCGCGGGGAAAATCACCCCCCCTTTGAGTTTCCCCCGGGGATCCCCCAGGGCGTACCCTTTCGCCAGGTGCGGAACCCCCCAAAACCCCCTGGACGTATGGAAAACGGCCAAGGTCGGAAGGGGGTTTTAAAATCGGGGAATAAACCCCCCCAAACCCAAAATCACCCCAAACAGTTCCCTTACCCCCAAAAAAAAAAAAAAAAAAAAAGGGGGGCTTGCGGCAGGTTAATTTAAGCGCCAGGAAAGGGGAAAGTGGGAGTTTAAAAAAAAGTAAAAAGGGCTGGGGCCCGACATCTGGCGAAAAACGCCAGATATCTGGGACAGCCCCCTTTAAAATGAGATGCAACCACAATTTATAGTAAAATCTAACCCAAAAAACTTACTTCCTTTCAAAGTCTATTTTGGAAACCCAAGTTTTACCTCCTTTCTTTACCAAAATTTATAAAGCCCATGGGCCCCATGTATTTAAAAATGCTAGGCTAAAACTCACTTTTTTTGCCCATGCAACCCAAAAAGAGCGCTTCCCCTTCGTTTCATAAGCGCTTGGAACAAAGAAGGCGTTTCTCTGTTTTGGGTTTCTATGGGCAGCAAAGTGAGTTCTAGACCTGGACAGCTTTCATACATGTGACCCATATGTGTTTCTAAAGTGTAGTAATGATAACAATTATTATTTTTATTATTATATTTATATGTCAACTTATATGCAACTGTTTAGAGCCGCATGTTTTAGAATCTCTTGCCTATAGTTTTGGTCATCGAGCATTAACAGGCATTAGAGCTGAAATATTAAATAAAATCTTGTGTTATTCTTTCTATTTCTTTTAACAAAGTTGTGTGGGGGAGCACTAAAACAATGACAGTTTGTTGGGGAAAAAAGTTTAGGTTTGGGAAGGCCCCTAAAAAATGATAGCCTTAAAAAGGGCTTTGGGGGTTAAAAGAGAAACGTTATGATAGGTCCCCCCTACCTGTCAATAAGGAAAGGATCTTTTTCCCCCCTAGAGAAAAGGGGTAAACCAATCCCTAGGAAGCTACCGAGCAGATAGATCTTCTGCAATAAAAATATATTTTGGAAAATAAATACTTCGAACCAAAAATAGCTTGAAATGTAGTTTTCCAGGAAACAGCCCAGTGTGTGATGAGATACAACGAGATCTTTTCAAGTAAATGTAATATTTATAAACATTGAACAAAACAATATATAAATTATTATCAAAGGCCATAATGAGGTTCTGCAGCAGCTAAGGTATCTACATCCAGAACCTATTTCTGAAAAAGTGGAAGCTTTATGCCATTCACTAATTCATTGTTATAAAGTCAGAATATGCAGTAATGTGTATAAGAAGTCACAATGGTAGACAATTCCCAACTGAATAGTGAAAGATTGTAGTACATGGGATACACCCACTTTATAATGTTATTTAAAAAAAGAAATAAGTTGTGAGGAAAAATGATAATAGGGATCATAAAGTGAGATAAGTCTCAGAAATATGTCCTTTTTTTGTGTAAAACGTTGGTGTAAACGAATAAAAACTATAAGGTGGCAATTTGCACAATTTTGCTGATGTGTAAATTCACGCATCTAAAATTTCCCTCAGTATATCCTATACATTAAATTATTAAGACCATTGGCTGACCCATGATCTGAAGGGTGTATGAAGGGTATTTTACATACCTGAGAGGCATGCCATGTGGCTTCTATATGACCCTGGGAGAGAGAGCAACCATCCAGGCTTGGCCTTGCGCCATTTTGGTGGGAGAACCAGCACTGCCATGTACTCTCCACAGGTGCTGTAATATTATCATTCATCCACATTTCAGACACAGAAATTACACCCAGACTTAAGGTGGAATTTCCACAGCAAAATATCTGCACAAAATCATGTAGTTTTTAGTACAGATTTACACAGGGAGTAAAAAAGAGAATTCAATGAGGTAGATATGTCGCTGATTTTCCTGTGGATCCACAGCATAACTGCAACACAGTCTGCATAACTACATTTCACTGCAAATTTATTGTGGATTTAGATTTCTCCATTGAAGTCAATCTGCACTACGGATAAGTTTCTGTGATTATGCAGAGGTTTTTTTTTCCACAGCACATGCCTAAAATGTGCTAAAATGTCCTCCACTTTGCCGGTACTGTAAAACACTGCAAAATTCAGCTGCAAATTCACAACCGAAAAACTGCAATGTATGCACCATGTGTGAACTTACTCTTAAGAAAACAAGAAAGTGAGAAAAGTACTTGAATCATAAAAATGGGACTGAGGCACCTGTCCATGATAGTCAGGAGTAGTTTTGCTTGAATATGACCCTGTTCAGTTCAACAATTGTTCAACTCAACTTGTGAAAAAATTTGGCTTTAGGACATCCCAAACCTGAATTTTTTAATAGCCCTATACCTAACGCTATCCTTATCCATAATTTACTGTTAGCCCCAGTTCACACGGCTTATTCAAGCCGGAATTGCGAGCCGGATTGCGCTCGCAATTCCGGCTTGAATAAGGGGCGGGGGCGCGGCCCGCCGGCCCCATAGACTTGCATTATCCACGGCGCGTAGTGCGCCTGGATAATGTGCAAGTGACTTTCTCCCCGCCCGGCGGATTCGCCAAGCGGAAAGGAGCGACAGAATCCACTGTTCTCTATGAGAACTGTGGATTACCGTAATTACTGCGACGGATTGGAGCCGTACTGCAGCGCAAGTCTGGCAAGCAGTACGGTGCCAATCCGCGCCGAAATAAGCCGTGTGAACAGCCCCTTAGAGTTTATCAGTAGATTTATGGATTAACTCTTCATTCAGCATAGCTCCAGGCCTCATGTTGCTCCCGTGATGGCGTTGCTTTTGGTGCGACCATCCATTATTTCTGGTTTTCCTAGGTTACCCCTGTGTCATAGAAAGCGGAAGTGATGTTGGACATGGTCTCGGGTGTTGTGCCATCACCAGGGCTGCCATCACCAGGGCTGCCATCAGTCATCTAATAACAGTTTCAGGGCCCTATACAGTCAAATCAAATGGGGCCCCCACCCATTAGTAGGTCCTATTTTTTAACATATCAGTAGGCCCCCGTTTGATTAGGGCCCCTCACAGGAGTACTGCCCTAGTGGCACCCCCAGCTCTCACTTCTGGTTTCCCAAATCAATAGAAGTACTCATGGAAACCAGAAGTGATCACTGGAATCTGCTAACCTAATCTTTAATCCATTTTAAGGCTGAGGACGATTTTTAGTGATTTGTGCCAAGTTTGATAGTGACCCGAATCCAAAGCATAGCACTAGTTAAGAGTAAAGTGGTGAGAAATTCCATCTTAAATAGACCTCATTTATTTTTGCTTTGGCGATCTCTACCTTTTCTGTAAGCCACTGGCTGTACTCACCCACTGTATATGTCTCCGTGCTGACTGTACATACATCCACATGTAGAATTTACAGCACGTACTAGATTCTCCTGTTTACAGTGATAATTATACTGTATTTTAATACTTTCTGGGCATAAGTCACAACCCAGAGCCTGAGAGTTCATGTCCATTGTGTAAAATGTGTGAGCACAGCGATAAGGCACACAACACAAGCCTAGTTCACACACACTACACACTGTGTTCACCTGCCTGTCGCTTTGTCTATTTACCTAGTAACAAAATACATGTGGAGGTGAAAGGGTGCATAAGGAGGGGCTGCAAGCACTAAAGAATAATGATGATACCTAAACATTTTAGCCTGTGCAGAACAATAACAACATTACAGATTAACATGATCTGTCAACAGTCCTTTGACCCGTATGATTATGAGAGATCTATTAAGTGCCACCTACAATGCTCTGCTGCTCACCTTGGTACGACTTTGTACCCCCTGTCGCAGCTGAGTCATAAGTAAATATTTTCTATGCCAGGCGGCTCTCTCTCTTTGGACCCTGTGTGTATTCAGTCCGATAACACATGTTTTCTTAGCAGAAAGATGGACCCCATGGTGCCTTGCAAACATTTCTGTCATCCAACACTAGCTGCAGTACAAACAAGTAGTCCACTGAATCGAATGGCCAACAATGACTTATCAGCCAAAGGGACGTGCCTCTATGGAGACTACGTTTGCCAACCATTAGTGTATTTATGATATAAAATGACCTTTGGATGTATTTATTTTTCTTTAAAAGCACCAGACTTTCCACATTTGAAATGAATCATTTAACCCCTGCCATGCCTAACAGATTTACAATCGATTTTGGATTTTGACACTTTACTACATGGATAGTATATACCTACTATAACATAAACAGATATCTTGTTATAATAAATTCTGTGTTGCACATTTAAGCTCTGCTTCTCAGCTTTGATCATATAGCATCAGACAAATACTTTTAGGCCCATGACGTTTCTTTAGTGGTGCCATGGCATTTCAGTGGGGATATGCAAACAATTAGGGTAAGTCTGCATAGCAATAATAAAATGCCATCCAAAATCGGACGGCATTTTAACATCGCTGTACCGTGGTTTTTGTCAGGGGTTTGCTCCAAAAACCACGGTCAGTTTTCAGATTTCCCGGCGTCCCAGTACATGGTCTGCACAGGAATCCGACGGAAGATAGAACATATTCTATCTTCCGCCAGACGGATGGACGGCTTCAGTAGAAAACCTGTGTTGTGTAAACTACAGCAAATATTTTGAAGACTACACAGCACTGAGTACAGTCAGATTTTATGAATCCGCTGAAAATCCAATGACATCCAGTGCTGTGTAGACATAACCTTAGGAAGATGGCAGTCTGCTGCACAACATGTTGTATATAATAATAATAATAATAATCTTTATTTATATAGCGCCAACATATTCCGCAGCCTTTTTCAATTTGGAGGGTGTAGGTGCAGACAAAAAAAACATACATTGCACAATGAAAAGCTACTTATAGATGAGACACAAGGTGAGAGGGCCCTGCTCACGAGAGCTTACAATCTATTAGGGTGTATGGGTGAGACAAAGGGTAAGAAGTGCTTGATTTACAATGGTCCAGCCATGTGACATAAATATGGGGTTGTTTTATGTAGAATTCAGATGGACCTGCCACCCAGACAGTACATCTATATACAGTTAAGTGCTGAAAATGAGTGCGCTGGTGGGGGTTAGGCAATAGGGATTCTGGTAGGCCAGACTGAGAAGATGTGTTCTCAGGGCCCTCTTAAAGCTATGAGAGTTCTGAGTGTGCCTGATCGCCCGCGGTAGCATGTTCCAGAGAACTGGTGCCGCACGTGTGAAATCTTGAAGACAGGCATGGGAGGTTCGGATGACTGAGGAATGTAATCTGATATCATCAGCAGAGCGGAGAGAGCGAGTAGGGTGGTAGACAGAGATGAGGGAGGAGATGTAGGGGGGTGCAGCGCTTTGGAGAGCTTTATGGGTGAGTGTGGTGAGTTTATATTGTATCCTGTACTGAATGGGCAAACAGTGCAGTGACTGTTTGTAACTATATTTTACTGATCCAAAAATAATATATTTAGCACAACAATCGTCATAGAGATCCGCTTGCTCATCAAAAAGAATATGAAATAAATAACATTAGTCAATTAATTTATTTTTTGGTTAGCTGGCACTAAATTTAAAGTGCAGTTTTAGTATCCGGGTTTCTTATATTGCTGAACGGTATGCAAAGATGTGTATTCTTTATATAAATCGTTTCCTGACACTTTCAATGGCTATCTTACATTGATACTGCTCAATGAATATAGTTGTGTGCTTTCACTTTGCACAGGTACACGTGTTGACGTATAATGTTTATGTGTTATGGGTTATGCTCTGCTTTATTACAGGTGCTACAAGACAATGGGCCATGGTATATACATACTGCCAACCACTGGGACAAAGATATGGACAAAGATATGGACAAAGGCCACCATATGGTGACACTGGTGAGCTGCACCACACTGGTGAAGAGGAGAAGCCTGAGAAGGTCTGAAAATGTCTATGCTCTTGGTGCCAAAGGGAAAGACTAAAAAAGGTAGTCTTGTGAAAGGCAGTAAGATGAGCTGTGGCCAGAGAACTAGAGAGTTTGTCTGGGTTTGGACATTGGGGCCCTGTGCAGGAGAAGCTTTGGACTGAAGGCTTTGAAGGTCCTGGTGTTCTGGACACAGGAGAAAAGCTGCAGACCAGTTTGGAGCTAATCGGGAGGAGGGGCGGGTTCATCCATAGAGTGAGGACAATCACTGCATATAGTGAGGACAATTCTTCATACAAGCAACAGTACTACTTCTTTGTCAAGAAGAGCCTGGGCCACAAGGGAAGTTTTCAAATTTAAAGCTTCTACTGTCTTTGGGATGGACATAGTCCAAAAATAAAAATGTATCAGCAGATCCAAAACAGTTTTAAAGAAATTTGTTGAGGTGCACACTGGCAGCAAAGCAATGTAAACACAACAAAATCACAGTAGCACTCACAAACGCTAAGAGACAGTTAAAGAGAACATAGGAGCTACTTCAAAATGCATTTCTACTACTTTTTGAATATATGAAAATTTTAGGTTCTTAGCAAACATTTTTCATCAAAATTGGGAAAGCAATCCATGCAGAAAGTAGCATAAATGCATTTTGAAATAGTCTCTGTGTTCACTTTAAGGGTATGTTCACACTGCGTAATTGCGGGCCGTACTCAGAGGCGTAATGCTCTAGACGTACGGCCCACAATTTTGGTAAAATCATAGCACTCATTGAGTACTATGATTTTACTGCATTTTCTCTGATTGTGTGGCCGGCAAAAGAAGGGGCATGTCACTTCTTGCTAGAGCTTACGCACCGATGAAAGGGAGGGTGCATGTCGGCCAGGCTGGAGCGCTGTGGAAAGTACACGTTGGAAAGCGCATATCTTCCCACAGCAGGCGTATAGCGGTACACACGCTATGCGCCGTGTGAATTCACCCTATCTATTAGCATTTGTAGAGTACTGCTGATATTTTTCTGTTTTTAGGATGGACATAGACTGGCCTGAGAACTTGACCTGTGGGAAAAAAATTCCCAACATAGGTTTGGAGTGGGTGATACAGTGTTCAAACCCAGGGCATGATGTAGCTAGGCCTGTTTAGGGAACTGAGGGAGAACCCCTAGTCCAGGTGGACTAGTGAATAGCTATTGGAGAAACTGTAGCTGTGGGCCTCATTTAGGATTGTGCTAAAAATAGTGGGCTGGGCCTTAGAGCAAAGGAATATTTAAAGTGAGGTAACTGTGAGTAGAGATATGTAGATTGTATGAAGAGATTCAAAAAAGGGACATAGTGGGGAAACAATCTAGGCAAGAAATTGACAAGAAGCTAAATCTGTGTCAGTGACCTTGAACTTAGGATGTGGTAGAAACAAGTAGTCACCAGACAGAAGGCGGGAAGTGGCAAAAAGGTACAGTATCTCACATTTTTGTTAATATTGCATTATATCTATTCATGGGACAACACTGAAGATATGACACTTTTATACAATGTAAAATAGTCGGTGTACAGCTTGTACAACAGTGTAAATTTGGTGTTCCCTCAAAATAACTCAACACACAGTCATCAATGTCTAAACCGCTGGCAACAAATGAAATGAATGAAAATTGACAAATTGTGACCATTTTGACATTTTCTCTGAACAGTGTCATGTGACTCATTAGTCTCTATCATACTGGTCACTTAAAGTTCAACATTGCAACTCATTGCAAAGATCTCTCTGGGGATCTCAAAAAAAGAAATGTTGCTCTATATAAAGATGACCTAGGCTAGAAGAAGATTGCCAACACCCTGAAACTGAGCAGCAGCACAGTGGCCAAGACTATACAGGGGTTTAACAAGACAGGTTAGACTCAGAACATGTCTCACCATGGTTGACCAAAGAAGATGAGTTCACATGCTCAGCATCATATCCATAAATTGTCCTTTTAAAATAGATGCCTGAGTGCTGACAGCATTACTACAAATATTAAAAGGGTGATGGGTCAGCTCGTCAGAGCTCAGAC
The DNA here is from genome assembly GCA_025379985.1 of Phyllomedusa bahiana. NCBI lineage: Eukaryota > Metazoa > Chordata > Amphibia > Anura > Hylidae > Phyllomedusa > Phyllomedusa bahiana. Next base: position 49,933 of record JAODAL010024148.1, on the reverse strand, counting down.
CATATGCCACACACTGCATGAAATTGGACTGCATGGCTGTCATCCCAGATGGAAGCATCTTTTAAAGATTATGCACAAGAAAGCCCACAAACAATTTGCTGAAGACAAGCAGCCTAAGGAAATGGCTTACTGGAACCATTTCCTGTGGTCTGATGAGACCAATATAAACTAATTTGGTTCAGAAGGTGTCAAGCGTGTGTGGCAGCAACTAGGTGAGGAGTACAAAGACAAGTGTGTCTAGTTAAGCATGGTGGTGGGAGTGTCATGATTTGAGGCTGCCGGCTGTGGGGAGCTACAGTTCATTGAGGGAATCATAAATACCAACATGTACTGTGACATATTGAAGCAGAGCATGATCCCCTCCCTTTGGAAACTTGGCCGCAAGACAGTATTCAAACATGAGAATGACCCCAAACATACCTCCAAGACGACCACTGCTTTGCTAAAGAAAATGAGGGTGAAGGTGCTAGACTGGCAACGCATGTTCCCAGACCTAAACCCTATTGAGCATCTGTGGGGGAAGATGCTAGACTTTCAAAGCATGTCTTCAGACCTAAACCCTATTGAGCATCCATAGGGCATCCTCAAATGGAAGGTGGAGGAGCACAAGGTCTGTAACATCCACCAGCTCTGTGATGTCATCATGGAGGAGTTGAAGAGGATTCCAGTGGCTGCAACCTGTGAAGCTCTAGTGACCTCCATCCCAAAGAGAGTTAAGGCAGCGCTGGAAAATAATGGTGACCACACAAAATATTGACATTTTGGGCTCAATTTGTCCATTTTCACATTTCTTTGCCATGAGGTGTCATGTTGAACTTCCAATGACCAGTGTGAGCGATTGTGAGAGCGAAAACACCAGATTTAACACAACTGCTCCCCACTCGTGTAAAGTAACACAGACTGGAGGGGCGACTACTGTGTAGATACTGAGACTAAAATTAGGAGTTATATCCCTGTCAACATTGTTTTATCTGTAACATATAAGAAATTGTGCCAACTTGTGGGAAATAGCCACAAGATAAGATTATGTGCCTCATTTGAGAATAAACTATATATAATAGATCAAAAAACACTTGGGGTCAAATCTGCCTAATATCTCCCTTACTTCAATATTATAAACCATATACTAGGAGAACTGGGAATTCTCAGGAGTATCCTTAACTAATAACCCCCATATTCTGTCACATACCCTGCTAACGCTCTCTAAACTTGGACACTCACAGTCACTTATCTGTATATAGATGTACAGTCTTGGTGGCAGGTTCATCCACTTTTTATGTAAACTACCCCATAATTATGAAACTTGGCTGGACCATAGTGTACACCAAGTACTTCTCACCCTTTATCTCACCCATAGACTTATAGATTGAAAGCACTTGCAAGCAGGGAGCCTTACACATTGTGTCTCATCTGTCAGTAGCTTTTCACTGTGTAATGTTTGTTTTTGCCTGTACTTATACCCTCTGAATTGTAATCTGACCTATCCAAGAATAGCGGAGTAGTGGCCTTTATAGGGGGAACCCTGCAGAAGATTGCCCCGGCATCTTTGTAGGTTATTTTACAGGGACAGTCTTGCCAGGGAGAGACTTTTGCGAGGTCACTGTTACAAGTCACCCATGGGAAAAGTAAAAAAGAAGTGGAAAAACAGTAAACCCCCAAAAAAAGTAAAACACAAACAAAAAATAAAATAAAAACATGTACACTGTCCTTCTCTCCTCTACAAACACCAATTGCCCTAAAAAAGAGTAAAAAAAAATAAAGTACGCATATTTGATATGCATGCATAATGAAATACCCTATAAATCTGTCTCGCTATTTAATCCGCACGGTGAACGACATAAGAAAAAAAAAAACAGTCACAGAATTGCGATTTTCATTTATTCCGCAGCACATAAAATGGAATAAAAAGCGATCAAAAGTTATATAAATGATAAAGTGGTACCAATGAAAACTTCAGTTCTCCCCACAAAACAAGCCCTCAGCTCTGTATACAAAAAAAATGAAATGCTTTTTTTTTTAAAGCACTACAATATAAAAAACTATATAAATTGGGTATCGCCATAATCCTATCGACCCACAGAGTAAGACTAACTTTTCACGTAAACTGCACGGTGAGCACTGTTAGAAATTAAAAACACTACTACGATTGCAGTACTTAATTCACCGGGGCTTACAAAAAACAGATTTAAAGTTTTGCCCCCCAAACATTATACCAATAAAAATGTCAATTCATCTCGCAAAATACAAGCCCCTACAACAGCTCCGTGCACAGAAAAATAAAAAAGTAATGGCTCTCAGACTATGGTGATGCAAAAACATGTTTTCCCTTTTAAATAAAAGTGTTTTTATTGTATAAAAGCAGTAAAAAACATAACAAAAGAACAAATTGGGTATTACTGTAATCATATCAGCCTGCTGAGTAAAGGTAGCATTTGCACTGCACGGAGAACTCTGTAAAAAAAATTAAAAACACTACCAGGTTTGCTGTATTTTGTTCAAAATACCTCCCATAAACCTTAATAAAAAGCTATCAAAGCATCATATGAACCCCATAATTATATCAATAAAATGTCAACTCATCCCGCAAAAACAAGCCCTTAACCAGCTCCATTTACAGAAAAATAAAAAAAGTTATGGCTATGAGACTGTGATGATATAAAAACGCAATATTTTGTAAATGCATTTCTATTGTGTAAAAGTAGTAAAACGTTTAAAATAAACTATATACAATTTATATCCTTGTAATTGTATAGTGAAGTTATCAGGTCATTTATACTGTACAGTGAACGCTGTAAAAATGAAGCCCAAAACACAATGGTGGTACAGCATTCACCCACCCCCTCTCTTTTCATGGCCCAGTGCTAACAAAAACTGTGGAACACCTGTGCACCCAAATGCACAATACACTCCTAGATGAGATCCATGAGGGGTGTTTAATACAAAATGGAGTGACTACTAGAAGGTTTCACCTGCTCTGGTGCTTTCGGGGCTCTGGAAATGTAACATGGCTCCCATCAAAATCTACATTTCAAAAGCCAAATAGTACTCCATTGAATGCCCTGCCATGCGCCCAAACAGCAGTTTATATCCACAAACAGAGTATTGCCAAACTTGGAAGATATTGGGAAACAAATTTTGGGTGCATTTTATCCAGGATTCCTTGTGAAAATTAAATATATTCAGCTAAAGTTGCAGATTCTTGGAAAAAAATAAAATTTTCATTTTCTCAGCCTAACACTAAAAAAGTTTGTGAAACACCTGTGATGTCAATATACTCACTACATCCCTGGATATATTCTTTAAGGGCTATAGTTTCCAATATGGGGTCTTTTTAAGGGTTTGTATTAAATTTTAGCCCCTTAGGATGTCTGCAAACCTGCAAAGGCGCCTACAGAAAATCATAAGGAAAATGAGACCCCAAAGTCCAAAAGGTGCTCCTCCTATTCTGAGGCTTGTGGTTGAGCCACATAGCACACTAGGGTCACATGTAGGATATCTCTAAAAATGGCAGGATTGGGGGAAGCGATGTTGAGTTGCATTTCCCTGGCCACATCTACCATGTTCCAGTGAATAATGGATGAAAATCTGCAAGAAAAATCACCGGCCCCATAGACTCTCATTATCCACGGCACGTATCCCGCCGGAATAATGTGCATGTCACTTGCGCCCCGCTCTCTACATTTCGCGAGCGGGGAGAGGAGACGGAATCCATAGTTCTCTATGAGAACTGTGGATTACCGTAATGACAGGGACGGATTTCAGCCGTATGTGCGCGCAGTGCAGCGCGCTATACGGACTGAAATCTGTCCCCAAATCAGCCGTGTGAACATAGCCAAAGTCTGCAGGAACTAGTGCTGTCTGAGAGAAGTCATTATAGCGGTCTGGTCCAGATGCAGAAGAAAGGGGTAAGTGAACAACTTGTCAGAAAAACCGTCACCTGTGAGTCACTAGATGTAATTACTGTAGTCACTGATATGTGCTGAGAGCCTATGTACACTAGTATCTACCCCTATATGGGCACTGTATTGGGGTAACATACAATATGCAGAGCCTGTGTTCACTGGTATCTACCACTATATGGTCGCAGTCTTGAGGTTATATACAATCTGCAGAGTCTGTGTACACTGGTATCTACCACTATATGGTCACTGTATGGATGTAATATACAGTCTACAGAGCCTGTGTACACTGGGTCTAACACTATATGGTCACTGTATGGAGGTAATATACAGTCTGCAGAACCTATGTACACTGCTATCTTCTACTATATGGTGGTTATATTGGTCTTTGTATATTGATCTTTATTCAGTAATAGTAAAGGGGTATTTTTCAGTCACTATGTGGTGGTAATTTGTGGTCGTGTTCTGGTAGTAGAATTGGGTTCTTATGTAATAGCGTTATTAGTAATGTTGGTCTAGCTATAATGGGATTTGTTTGGTAGCAGTATGATGGGGATATGTATGGTGAGGTATTTGCTCCTTGTATTATCTAGTAAATGCATGACAAGGACCTGGTGGGAGAGGGGGGAGGCAAAAAATCCTGCTATGGGGCCCAGCCTTCTCTACTTATGACCCTGGTTACAGAGCATAGTGGGAAATATTATGTAGAAAAGTGCCCAAGGCTCTGCAATCATTATGCAGCCATCTCATGCTGTACGTGGAGAGCGTACATCATTTTCTATTACTGAATGATTAAGTGATGTCACTGAAGTCTCCTTCCTCAAACGGAATCCATTCTGCACACCATCCCTGTACAAACCCTTGTCGAAGTTGCTATCACTTTTAATATGGCTGCTGTATCACTAAATCCCACCACTGCTTTGCAGTATCATTTTTTTTCTTCCTTCCAATGAAACTCCTTTACCAGAGTTTTTGAAATTGAGCTTGTGATGTAGAACCTGCTGCGTTAAATTATGATCCAAAGGCTTTGGGTGGTGACAATCAATCAGAATACCTGGGGTAGTGTGTAATGTGTGTGCTCTAAACAGCATGAGAGGACTGACCCAGGACATGGTCCCCCAGCAGGTTAAATAAATATGATACCATAGACAAGCAGGGAGGATCACATAGCTGCTTCAATCAGCTGTTGATAAAATACAATCTTGCTTTAATGCACGCTGGGCAAGTTATTTAACACTTACAAAACCTGCATCCCTTTTATTTCTCCCAGTGACAAAAAAAAAATCTTTGAAAGAAATGGCCTTTCAAGTGATAGGAAAGAAATGGCTTTCTGTGCTTTGATGCTGGGTGCAATAGTCGGTTTAAATTAAGTCACACAAACTGTAAAAGTACATCTGGAAAGGGACACCAAGCCTTGCCAGAGCTGCAGGAAATCAGAAGGCATGTTAAGAACTTAAGTGGTATCAAATTGAGGAAGGTCTCTCTTCTCATACAATTCAGCAGCTCTCCAGCATCAGGCTCTCTGTATGCAGCACTGCTTTGATCGGGAGATGAATATGTGATGTAAAAATGTGCAGAGCAGACGCTGGGTTATTTACTGTCCTGTTTGTTCAGGTGAGCACATGCTTATACCTGGTGATGATGTTACTAATAGCAAATAGAGAAAACTTCTCCATGTGTTCTCCAAAATGGAAATCACTCAGATTTGCTGCAAACCTAAGACTTGGCAAATTGATTATAAAGCCCTTTAGGGGAACTGGTTCTAGGAACCACCAGGGAAATTCCTCCTGGGCCACACCCTAAAACTCCATGGAAATTTAAACAGTCATTGCCCTGAAACAAGGAGAAATTGAAAGCTGACCATGCTCAATTTTGGATTCAATTGTGCCCTGGTGGAGAATGAGCTTTTAGGCAAACTCGAAGTTTTAGAATGCCATAAAGGTATGGCTCTCTAAGGGTATGCTAGGAGTTGTAGTTTCCAAACAAAAGAGATGACGACTGTTTAATAACTGGCAGCATGACTGAGGCAAGCCATTTTGGTTCCCTAGGCAAATAGAGCAAGTGGCACACACCCTACACCTCACCGAGAAAAATTCAATTCCCTGGCCCAAACCTTCTGCACAGCGCCTTCAACTGTGCCCACCCGAGCTAGATGAAATATGAAAAATAGCGCCATTTTTCCTGGAGGTTCGGTATACATGACATATTCTGCTGGTCAGTATGATTCTTACGTTTATTTTTTTATTCGCTTTGCAGCCCCTCTTGCTAAAACCAGTAACTTTTTTTCGGTCTCGGACCTGTATGAGGCTCGTAGATTTATGCAGTCTGGAGTTTTCTTTGGTATCATTGTTGGATACCTGCCACTTCTTGATCACTTTCTGTTTCAATGTTTGGGGAGGCAAAGCGACTAAGGGAAAAAAAAAAAAGAAATGCAAGTTTGGCTGGGTATTTATTTTTGTCATTCAGTATGTGGGATGTGTAAGGTTTTATATTAATAGACTAGACTTCTAGAAATTCTGATTATTTACATTTTTGTATTGTTTTGGAGGTTTTTTTTAGTTCTAAAATAGGGAAATGGGGAGAGGTTTTTGTTTTATTTGTTATTTTAGTTCCCCTAGGGTACTTGACCACTATGGTATGCAATTACTTGTACACTATTCTGCAATGCTAATGTATTGCAGTATAGTGTGCTATTGCAGCTCTCCTCTTACACCCTACATTAGGCATGGTGCAATAGGGGCAGTAAGGCTCCCAGCTGCCATGATAGCTGGTTGGCACCCTGTAATTGTGTTGCAGGGGAGCCAATCAGGAGGTTAGAGGGGGCACCTCCCCCTGTATAACTGATAAAATGCTTCAATTAACAGCGGTCACATTAATCAAGGCATCTTAATAGTTAAACAGCTGGTATTAGAAGTGCTGGCTTTTACTAGGAGGCAGCACCCCCTATGTATGGAGCAGCATCATCTCCTGAACCTACTCCATTACATGCACCCCCTTCCTGACAGGCAGAGGACGATGCACTACTTCTGTCTACCCGTTGTTGAGGCCCTGACTGGTAGTTCCATAAAAAAGTGAACTAAGGGTGGGTAAATATGTGACACAATCTGTGGCTCACATACTGTTAGAGATAGTACATATACCAGCATGCCTCCTTTTTACAGTGCTGGTGGTTACCAAAGCGTTTTCTGTTTATCTGCTGGGAATTTACAACTCCCAGCATGAGCTGCTTGAGGACAGTTTGGGAGTAATCATGTTCAGAATTAGAACTCCTAGCATGCACTGGAAGTCTGCAGCTATCAGGACATGTTTGGAGTTTTAGTTTCCTAGCATTTCCTAGCAAATAATCCTAGCATATGCCATACACAAATATATACTTATCAAATAATACCACTGTACCATTCTAAATATTATTACTGTGCAACGAGTCTCAGATTATGCAACACTGTGACCACTACCATTACTAGTTGTTACGAGTGGCGCTGCGGTCCGGCCCATGGGCCCCGGGTGCACCCGTGTTCGCCCCTCTGTATCCCTGCCAGGCATGGGTAGCGGCATTGGCCGCGGGACTTTCCGTGGGTGCACTCGCGGCTCCTACTTTCCTGACCACGCTCCTGTTCCCCCTGCCGGCCGCGGCGTGCATGCGCGCTCCCTAGGGTGCGCATGTGCGCGTTCATGTAGATTTAAAGGGCCAGCTTGCAGGTGATTGGATAATCGCTGGACACTGACCCTATATATTGGGCTCCGTCCCTGTCGCTCCTCGCTGGATCTTTGATGCCTCTGGGCCCTAGAGAAAGCATTATCTTTTTCCTTGTCTCTGCCGTGTTCCTGACCCTTGCCTATGTTTCTCGACTCTGAACCTTGCTTCCTGTCCTGACCCTGTCCATCCCGCTTTGCGGCGGGCTCTGGTGAAAACCGGGAACTACTTTGACTCCGCTCCCTGGCGTGGCTTACACCATCGCTTGCGGCGGTCCAGAGGATCCTTTATCCCAGCCATTACAGTAAGATCCAGCCATGGATCCCGCCAAGGTGACCCTGCCTAGTATTGCGGACCTTGCAACCGTTGTCGCCCAGAAATCCCAACAGATCACTCAACAGGTACAGCAATTGGGCAAGCTTCTGCCATGATGCGGCAACTCCACGCATCCCAGCAGCAGTCGCCACTTCCGCCGGTGGTACCTTCTACACCAGCGGTTCCGTTGGCAACTGTGGGGCCTAAGCTGTGGTTACCTCTACCCACCAAATTCGACGGGGACCCAAAGCTCTGCCGGGGTTTCATTATCCAGTGTTCGATGCACATAAAAATGATGGCCGATCAATTTCTCACTGAAAGGTCTAAGGTCGCGTTCGTGGTGAGCCTGCTATCCGGAAAGGCTCTGGCTGGGCAACTCCCCGCTGGGATCGGAATGAACCGGTGACTGTGGACCTGCAGGCCTTCCTCCAGGAGTTCCGCGTGCCCTTTGAAGAGCCAGCGTGTGTATCAGCCGAGATGGCACTTTTTTAATCTACGCCAAAGGCGACTCTCCGTGGGCGATTATGCGGACGTTCTGGACTTTCCTGGAATAGCGCTCTCGAAACCACCTTCAAAAAGGGGGCCTGTCCGTAGGGTCAAGGAAGCTTCGCAGCAAGAGCCCCTCCCATTTTCCCCCCTGGGCGAATTAATCCCCTGGCCACCCGTTTAGACTGCGCTTGGGGAAAAAGACAGGGGGCCCCGTCAAGAACGAGTTCCCGGCCCCCACGGCCGACACTGGGGCGGGCTCTTGTGTTAAAAAGGTCGCGCTTGCCCATAGTGAGGAACCGTGGGGGGGAAGCGGGCCAACTTGTCGGAGCAGGAGCTGTCCTGTGTCGGGGAAATTTGTTCTATGTCCAGTCAGGCCCCATTTTCCAGAAGTTGCCCAAAACCCCCAAACCCCAGGTTTTTGGGAGAGGCTTCCTAGGTGCTAATGCTTCCCCCCAAATTTTGATTTTCCCCGGGGGGGTACTTCTGACGCTGGTCTCTGTTCGGGGAGCGGGCCCTTCCCTGGATGGGGTCTCCCCGGGTTTTTTTACCACCCTCTTTGGGTTTCTCGTTATCCCCTGCCTTACTTTGCCGGGAAAAAACCCTTTGGTTTATTTCTCCGTCATTGGAGAGCCCCCTTGGTGTTTCCCATTCATTCTCCCCCGCCCTTTTGCCCTCCGCATTGGGCTCCTGCCAAGGAAAAAGACTCCTTCCAGTATTGCTGGGTTTCCTCGGCGATCCTTTTGGGGCTTCCCCGGGCTGAAAACGTCATCCCCTCGCTCGACGGGAAGACAGGAAAGGCCCTTTGTTTTGGGGGACGGAGTGCCAGGATCTCTGTTTGGGGGGCACCATGCCCGGTGATTTCCTTTTCTCCGGGGTGCCCCTAAGCCTTGCCATGCTTACCCCAGAGTACGGGGGTTTCGCGACGTGTTTTCGGGAAACGGGGGCCAGCACATCGGCCTTACGAATGCCAATTGACCTTTTCCCTGGGGTTGCCCCCCAGGGGAGGGGGGTTTTGCCCTTGTCCATGCCCCAGACTCAGGCCATGTCGGGGAAAATATACAGGGAATTTGGAAGGCTTTTTTTTGTGAGAAGAAAACGGTCCCTTTGCCCGTAATTGATTATAGGGGCTAAACAAGACACGGGTTTAAGAATCGCTACCACTTCCCTTATCTCTGAGTCTTCGATCGCTCCGGGGGGGGGAAAGTATTCTCCAAATTGGGGTTTTCAAGGGGGCCCATAATTCTAGATACGAGAGGGGGACGAAGGAAAAACCTTTTTTAATACTCGGGTGGGATTTGAAAATTGGAGCCCTTTGGCTTTGCAAGCCCGGCCATTTTTCAGAATTCGTCAAGACCCCTTTTTGGGGATCTATTGCACACCTGTTTTTCTTAGTATATCGGGGGACGACATCCTCATTTTTTTCCCCGACCCCAGCCCCCTCAGACACAGATGCCCCGGGTTCTGGGACGTCTGCGCAACAACCGTCTGTTTTCCAAACTGGAAAATGTTTATTCCATCAGCCCAGCTTGCCATTCCTCGGGTATTTTGTCCCCTCCCAAAGGGTCGGGCAGAGGGGACCCCAGTTTAAAATTTCCCCTGCGGTTCTTCAAGGGCCCCGTCCTGTGGGCCCTTTTCGGGCGATACAGCGTTTCCCTGGGGTTCGCCAATTTTTAAACGTCAATTCATTCCTCACTTCTCTCCCCTGGTTGCTCCCATTGTGGCCCTCCCGGGAAGAACGTAAACCCAAAAAAATGGCCCCGGGAGGCAAAAAGGGGGGTTCCCGGAACGAAGACTGCCTTCTCCTGGGGCCGCCTGTCTTGTCCCGGCCAGATGGGAAAACCCTTTTCTCTTTGGTGGTAAATCCCCTCCCCTTTGGGGGGCAGGGGGTTGGGTCCTCAACGGGAAAAAATTTCCCAAAAAGGCAAAAAACTCTCATTTTGGGGGGTTTTTTTCCAGGCATTTTCCCCCGGGCGTAGCGGAATTATGCTTTGGGGGATCGGTAGCTTTTGGGCCATCAAGTTGGCTTTGGAGGAATGGCGACATTGCTAAAGGGGGGCCCCCGTCACCCAATTGACATTTTAAAAGGGTCACAAGAATCTCTTTTTATCTTAAAAACGGCCTAGGCCCAAAACCCCTGGGCCAACCCCAAAGGGGGGCCCTCTTTTTCTCCGTTTTTGATTGCCGCATTCACTTTGGGCCTTTGGGCAGTAAATTGGGGGGGGCCCGGGCCCCCATTCTCGAAGAGGGCCCCCACTTTTGTTTTTTTCCGGGCCCTACCATCTGCTCCACAATTGGCCCGGCCCTTTTTTCCCCGGCACTTTTTCCATCAACATGGGTTACCTTCACACATGTCTCCTCGGGGAAAGTGAAATTTCCCTTTTTATCCCGATTTTCCCCGTGCGCTGTGCCCCCGTTTGCAATTAAAGCAAATTTTTTCCTCGCCTACCCCCCTCGGGGCCCCAATGGACAAGGGGAGAGATTTTAATCAGTTTTGGGGAGAATACTTACTCCCATTTTTTCCCCCGGAAAATGGGAACAATGGGCTTCTCCCGCCCTGGGCCGATTTTTCCCCTACAACCATCGGACGGGGGATGCACCCGGGGAAAATCTCCCATTTTTTTTTGGTCTTTGGCCGGCACCTCGCTTCCTCTGCCCCCCCCTTTTCTGAGGTCCCCCGTGATGAAAATAAAGGGTTGGGGAAATATAAAGGCCCATCTGGCAAGAGACTCGACTTTTCCCTTTTTCGGGCCTCCACTCAAAATGAAGTTTTAGGCGGCCCAGGAAAGGGGCCCCCCCCCGACATTTCCCCCAGGAGACATTTTTTGGGGGCTTTCCTCAAAGATAATTTCGCCGAAGGTTCCCTTTGTCCCCAATTTGGGGCCCCCCCATCCGGGGGACCCTTCAAGGGGGCTCTGGCACTCAACCCGGGGGTACGTCAAGTGGGGGGTTTTACCCCCATTTTTTCCCAGTTTTCCAAAAAATTTTCTTTCCAGGGTCTCCCCTCCTTAACCCTCTGGCCCCGGGAACCGGTTCTCTCGGGGGGAATCTGTCCCCTTTCCCCCAGTAGCGGGATTCCGCCCCCACTTTAAAGGGTTGAAGGACATCCTGGCCCTTTGAAGCCCATCGGGGAAAACGTTTTTCCTGGTGACAAAAAAAGGTTTTGGGGACCCGGGAGAGATCCGGGGGAAACCCAAAGTTAATATTCTCGATCAAAACCTCGCCCAAACAGGTTTCATTCGGGTTTAAAAGAAAGGGGAGGCCCTAAGGGGGGGTACTGAAACCGGGTGGCGCCGGGGCGCCCCCGGGTTTTTGCCCCCCCTGGGTCCCCTGCCAGGGAGGGGGTAGCGCCGCGGGCCCGGGGGAAACCGGCGTGGGCCACACTCGCCGGCTCCTCCCTTACCTGCCCAAAGCCCTTTTTTCCCCGCCCTTCATTCCCCCCCTGGGGCCCCGGGGCCCCGTGCGTTCGCGCTTTCATGCAGTTTTTAAAGGGTCAGCGCGCCGGTGTTTTGGGGAAAAAAGGCCGGTCGCTAAACCCATATATTGGGCTTTTCCCCTTTTCGCTCTTCGCTGGATCCTTTTTTCCCTCCATGCCCTAGAGAAAGCAGTATCTTTGTCCTGGCTCTCCCGTGTTCCGGGACCGTTCCCCAAAGTTTCTCGATTTTTAAACCCTTGCCGCCGGGCCCTGACCCCCCTTGCTTACATCTTTTTGACCATGAACCCCCTGCCCCCTCCCCGGACCTTGCCGCTTGCCCCCGATACGTCTAGCCTCACGATTCTATACCCGCTACCACCTGGGGCTGCCACCGCAAGCAAGCCGGGGGGGTTTCCCTCCCTGGTAGACCCCCCGCCGCAGCAAGTCCATCCTGCTTGAAAGGGGGTTTCTGGGGGAAAACCCGGGCCCTATTTAGACTCCCCTCCGGGCCCTTTGGTTTTACACCATCGATTGTGGCACCCAAGAGGACCCCACTACCCCGGCCCGGGTTACCTATTTTAATGGTAACGAACAAATTCCCAAATACTAATGCTGAATAAAAGCAATATAAGAAGAATAGACTTGGGTCTCTAGGGCCCACCAGGGGACTTGATTCTAGCATTCTATCCCAAAGCTACTGTACTTTGCCCTGCCCTGCCTTGTTTCCCCCCAGTCTTGTTCAACTTCTCAGTCTGGTATGAAGGGACATCATCAATCTAACCTGTGTTCAAAATGGGGCGCTGGGGCTTCTTAGTATCCTCACCTAATTTCAAACAGGACATTGGGTATAAAAGGACCAAAGATTATTGTCCCCCTCCCCGAATAATACGTTTTATATAAATAAAATAAACAAAAAGCTAAAATACAAAGTTCTAAGTATGAAATGTGGAGGTGTGAATAGGCACCAAGAGAGGTAACATATAGCATAGGTTCCCATCTGCATTGAGGTTGCTTTGTCGATGGCAGGTGGGTTTATACAGTTTTGATCAAAAATGTACAGTAAGAACCTCAAATCTTTCATGTATTTAAAGTAGCAGAAATGCTTTCCATGTTTCAAAAAACAACTGGGAGCAGAAATGAGCAGAAAAAAAATGTTCTGTGGAGACTATAGAATGTCTTTACTATTAAAGTCTATGGGATTTATTTTCAGTTATTTTTTCAGCAGTTTCAGAAAACAAAAAAACGATGAAAAAACTACCAAAAACGTGCAGTAGAGACATAGCCTAAGACAACAATTGGCTGCTGCATTCTAGGTAGACTAGTCAGGGGTAAGTTTAGTTGAGAGGAAGACCGATTTGTAAAGAGTTACAGTAAGGCTTGGTTAACACTGCATTCAGGACCTTGGTCGGCCACACAATTTTGTCCAACACAGAAAGAACTTACATTCAGGAAACTGAGCAAACATGGGCCATAAAAGATTACTTTGTGTAGCGGCCAGAGAGGTGGATCCGCTGGACCACCGCAAGTGATGGTAACAGCCACGCCAGGGAGCGGAATCTAAGCAGGTCCTGGTTTTCACCAGAGCCCGCCACAAAGCGGGGTGGACTTGCTGCAGCGGGAGTCCTACCAGTTCGCTACCCCTGGCGCGACTAGCCTGCGATGGCGGCCAAGGTGCACAGGGTACCAAATCGTAAGACGAGAACCGTAGTCGGGGACAGGCAGGCAGGTCTGGGCAGGCAACGAAGGTTCGGAGTCAAGAAATGTAGGCGGAGGTCGGGAACAGGGCAAAACGGAATACACGAGAATGCTTTTTCTAAGGCGCAGAGGCAACAATGATCCAACAGAGAGTGACAGACCAAAACCCCATATATAGGATCAGCGCCCGGTGATTATCGATCACCGGCGCGCTGGCCCTTTAAATTTACATGAACGCGCACGCGCGCAGCGGCCGGCAGAGGTAGCACTCGTGACAGTAACCCCCCTCCTTAGGGCTCCCCTTCTTCTTAGCCTGATGAAACCTGCGGATGAGGTCATGGTTGAGAATATTCGATTCAGGTTCCCAGGATCTCTCTTCGGGCCCGAAGCCTTTCCAATCGACCAGGAAGAATCGTTTACCCCTGATGGACTTCATGGCCAGGATGTCCATTACTTCAAAGATGTCAGCAGAATCTGTTACCGGGAAGGCGAAGCATCCCTCCAAGAGAACTGGTTCAGGACCAGAGGCTTTAGAAGGTAGACATGAAAAGCGTTCGGGATCTGGAGCGATGGGGGCAGGCAAAGCTTGTAGGTCACTGGGTTAAGCTGCCGAAGCACCTTAAAAGGACCCAGGAACCGAGGAACCAACTTATAACTGGGAATCTTCAGGCGCACATACTTCGAAGACAGCCAAACCCTGTCCCCATTGAGGAATGTCGGGGCAGGTCTTCTCCTCTTGTCTGCCTGAGACTTCATCCGAGCAGAGGCCCGAAGTAGGGCACGGCGAGTCTCTTGTCACATGGCCTTGATATATCGAACTTGGTCATCCACAGCAGTCACCTCCGAATCCGTGGGCAGGGGAAGGGAGGGTGCGGGGGGGCGGCCATAGACCACAAAAAATGGAGAAACGCCGGCTGCCTGCGAGTCGCAATGGTTGTAAGAGAACTAGGCCCAGGGGAGCAGCTCGGCCCAGTTGTCCTGATGTCCGGACACGAAAGGACGCAAGTATTCCCCCAGAATCTGGTTTACTCTCTCCACTTGTCCATTGGTCTGAGGGTGGTAGGCCGATGAGAAGTCCAACCTGACTTGCAAATGGGTACACAGAGCACAGCAAAATCGGGATACAAATTGAACTCCCCGATCGGAGACAATGTGCGAGGGTAACCCATGCAGAAGAAAAATATGCCGGAAGAAGTGGCCGGCCAATTGTGGAGCCGATGGAAGACCGGGAAGAGGCACGAAGTGGGACATCTTCGAGAACCGGTCCGTGACCACCCAGATGACAGAAGTCCCCGAAGAAGCAGGTAGGTCCGTGATGAAATCCATGGCAATGTGTGTCCATGTAGTTTCTGGAACGGGCAGCAAGAGACCTGCAGGCCTATGTCATGGGACCTTGTTCCGAGCACACGTGACACAGGAGAGGGTGAAGTCCTTGATGTCTTGAGCCAAAGTTGGCCACCAGTAGTGCCGAGAGATAAGAGCATAGGACTTCCGTACTCCGGGGGGGGGGGGGGGGAGGGGTGCAGCCAGAAGGGAACTATGCCCCCACTCCATCCTTTTCCTGAGCGCCGGAGGCACGTATGTCTTGCCCGGAGGAGCGCCTTGGAGGTCTACAGGAGCCTTGTGGACCAATCCTTCAGGGGAAATAATGTGCTGTGATACAGATTCTTCACTGAAAACATCAGAGGCACGCGAGAGGGCATCAGCCTTGACATTTTTCTCAGCAGGCCGGAAGTGAATGCGAAAGTCAAAGCGTGAGAAAAAGAGGGACCACCTGGCGAGGGTTTAGACACTGGGCCGTCTGAAGATACAAGAGATTCTTGTGATCCGTAAAGATGTCAATTGGGTGACGAGCCCCCTCCAGCAGTTGTCGCCATTCCTCCAAAGCCAACTTGACGGTCAAGAGCTCCCGATCTGGGAGCCACCAGAGTAGATAAGTGTGGAATGAATTGTCCGTAATAATTGGCGAAGCCCAGGAAGCGTTGTATCGCATGAAGCCCGACGGGATGGGGCCATTGCAGGACCACAGAGAGTTTAGCCAGATCCATCTGCAGACCCTTAGCAGAGACTATATACCTGAGGAATGGCAGGCTGGTCTAATGGAACAAGCATTTCTCCAGCTTGGCGTACAGGCAGTTGTTGCTCAGATGTCTCAGAACCTGGCGCACTTGTGTCCGATGAGTCTGAATGTCCGGAGAAAAAATCAGGATGTCGTCCAGATACACTATGACGCAAGTGTATAATAGGGCCCTGAAGACGTCATTTATGAATTCCTGAAAAACGACTGCAGCATTGCACAGCCCAAAGGGCATCATAAGATATTCAAAATGCCCATCTCGAGTATTGAAAGCCGTTTTCCATTCGTCCCCCTCTCGAATTCTGATGAGATTATAGGCCCCTCGCAAGTCCAATTTGGAGAACACCTTGGCCCCCTGGAGTCGATCAAAGAGCTCAGAGATCAGCGGAAGTGATCTTCACTGTGATCTTGTTTAGCCCTCTGTAATCAATGCACAGATGAAGTGAGACATCCTTTTTCTGCACAAAGAAAAACCCAGCACCGGCTGGAGAGGAAGACTTGCGAATGAAGCCCTTCTGCAAATTCTCCTGTATATAGGCCAACATGGCCTGAGTCTCGGGCATGGACAACGGGTAGACCCTTCCCCGAGGGAAGCTGGTACCAGGGAGAAGGTCAATCGGGCAGTCATAAGGCAGATGGGGCGGCAGCATCTCAGCCTCTTTCTCTGGAAACCTGTCCACGAAATCCTCGTACTCCGCAGGGAGGCCTGGCAGAGGCTTGTCGGGCAACTGCGGAGAAGCGGTACGCACCGGACGTGGTGCCACCAGACAGAGATCCTGGCACTCCGGTTCCCAACGCAGGACCTCGCCTTTCTTCCAGTCGAGCGCAGGGGCATGATGTTGCAGCCAGGGGAGCCCCAAAAGGATCGCCGAGGAAGACCGAGGCATACGTGGAAAGAGATCTTTATGTGATGCTTGAACCGAACACAGTTGTTGAGAAATTTGTGCTCTTTACTCACTGATACAGTGTCTATAGCCAGACAGAAAAATACTACATGTAAAGATATTTCCACGTAACTCAGAGGGATGTCTGACCTTACAACTGATTTCGCTGGAGACAAAACTGTTCTCACAGAAAACTATGGACTCAGTTTGTCAACAGTATCAATCATTAGAGGGAATTTATATGTGACTGGGACCTTATGTCTTGTTTTACACAGGTCTACTGGACGATTGCATCAACTTAACCCAGAGAGTTATTACAATGCACTAACAGTACATCCCTTAAGGGTTAAATGATACATTTGGCTCCACTACATATGCTACTGCATGAGCAGAAGACGTGATTATTTACTTCCAGGAAAAAGTCCCTAGAATTGTCTTAATGGTTTCCCAATGTACTTAAGACAGGCTCCAACCTAGACATGCCTTAATAGACTCTTTACCTGTAATAGACACTTTCAAATGCTCTCTGGAGGCTTGTTGTGTGGATGTAATGGCCAGACACAGGGACATTTGTCTGCAGTGACCCATGAGCCGCAGCTTGCCAGCTCTGGACTGTAGTTTAATGTAATGAAACAGAGTAGACAAGAGAAAAGGCCAGGCCTGCCCCAGGGCCAACACATGCTTACTCCCTTTTACTGTCACTGCACCATAGCTGTGACTTCATTTCATATTCCATTAATATTTACTGCCACTATTGAGTTCCTCATCGCAAAGTTCATTGTAGAACTGCTCCTATGAAACATTAATGGGAGAGTGAACATTATCAAATCTGGAAGGGTGGAGTGTAGTGCAGAGCAGGTAATTCATTACTGTGTCATGTTAACCACACATTTACCTGTTAAGTGGAGCAAAAATCATTCATTTTCAGAATGCTGCAACAGCCCTGCAAACAGTACTCATGCTGGGGTATTGTAAACATCAGGAAAAAAAACTCATGTCAGTCACATCCAACCAAAACTAATGAGAAGGCAAAAAAAAAATAAAAATTATATCTCATCTATCTATCTATCTATCTATCTATCTATCTATCTATCTATCTATCTATCTATCTATCTATCTATCTATCTATCTATCTCTTATACCGAACTCATATCTATCTATCTATCTATCTATCTATCTATCTATCTATCTATCTATCTATCTATCTATCTATTTATTTATTTATCTATCTATGTAATATTTATCTACATATATTTCTATATCATATCTATCTCTGTCATCTATCTATCTATCTATCTATCTCATATTTATCTAACTACATATCTTTCTATATCATATCTATCTTTCTTTTGTATATCTAGTCATTTATCTACTATCTACACCATATCATCTATCAATTTATAGCTATCTATATCTATCTATCCATTGTTGTCTAATGGCTATCTATCTATCTATCTATCTATCTATCTATCTATCTATCTATCTATCTTCTGTCTGTCTGTCTGTCTGTCTGTCTGTCTGTCTGTCTGTCCATCTACCATATCAATCTTTTGGCATATCTAATTAACTACTGTCTATTATACTTTTAATCTATCTATCTATCTCTCTCTCTCTCTATCCATCTTTTGCACATCTAGTAATTGGGATGAGTACTGTTTCAGGGGTAATGCCCACCACTCTTCAGTTTTTCTGATATCACAACCTAGAAGTAATAAGTTTATTTGCAGACAAGAGGCCAATGTAGCAGCATTGATTTGTTGTAGGCAGTGTGTAGGGGCAGCACAGAGGTTACCTTTTCTGTCTTTGTCCCTGAGCCGGAGACACCCCTGTCCCTTTGCTAGTTGATGTTATCTATAAATCACAGCTGTGTATGAAATACTTTCTTAGATACGACAATATCAATTTCCTTACGATTATTTGTCTTAATGTAGAAATGAATACCCTCCAGACAAGTCTTAGCGGCGGCAGCAGCAGCCAGGCATTGCCGTAGGTCAGTGTGTCTTTATCTCAGTGCTATCACTTAGTATCCTTATGTATCTCATTTATCGCTCTTTTAAAGTTCTCTGAAAATTTAATCAGTTTGTTTATTGGGACAGGACACAATATCCAATGATACACAGATAAGATTATTACACCTCAACTATTTACTTATTTCATAAGTATCTATCTATCTATCTATCTATCTATCTATCTATCTATCTATCTATCTATCCAATATCTATTTCTTTCATGTAATTGTATAAAATACAGGCTATTCAGAAACTAAATTTCTGTGTGTGTATAATACAGAGCGCACAGTACACAGATATATATCAGTGTGTATGTTCTTTTATATATATATATAATATATATATATATATTATATATATATATTATATATATATATATATTATATTATATAATATATATATATATATATATATATATATTATATTGTGTGTGTGTACATGCATGTACCATATATTGGAGAGTACACAGAATGAATATTTCTTAATTCTTTTAAATTAACTAGATGAGACCATCTCTTGACTTTAGAATGCACATGTCCAACTGTTCAATGTTCAGTACTTTTTGCACAACTTGCTGATCTCTAACAAGGAGCTTAACTGCAAAATTCACAACAGGTGTTTAATCCCTGAGTCACCCAATAAATTCAGGGAATCAATTTGAATTGGGATTTAAGCAGTCCTCCTCGTCATGTTGTTCACATTTTGACATTATGAGACCAAGACCAAATCTTACAAGTGATCAACAG
The DNA here is from genome assembly GCA_025379985.1 of Phyllomedusa bahiana. Classification (NCBI taxonomy): domain Eukaryota; kingdom Metazoa; phylum Chordata; class Amphibia; order Anura; family Hylidae; genus Phyllomedusa; species Phyllomedusa bahiana. The sequence goes on along the minus strand of JAODAL010024148.1, from coordinate 30,713 downwards.
TACCTCCCCATTGCAAAAATTCAAGCAGGATGCTCTCCGACGGAAGTGGCCACTCAGCTTAAAGTGTCACAGAGTGTCATCAGCAGGTTGCAACAGAGATACAGAGAGACTGGAAGAGTCACAGAAAAGCAAAGAAGTGAACGTCCTTTGGCTGCATCACACACTGATGACCGCTTCATTGTAAACAATGCCCTGCGGAACCGTATGATGAATGCCACACAAGTCTGGGTATGTTTAAGTTAGGTGAGAGGAAACCAAGTGTCACATCAGACCATTCGTAACCGTTTATATCAGCATGGTCTGCATGTTAGACGACCGATAAGGCTACCTGACTACACCACCAGGCACAGGCATCATCGTCTTGCATGGTCCAGGGAGAATTTATGCTGGATGAGGGACCAGTGGTCCTCAGTGCTGTTCAGTAAAGAAAGTCGATTCACTATCAGCATAAATGATGGCTGCCAACAATGCTGGAGATGTCAAGGAGAGTACTATGTGTCAGTCACTGTTGTCACCATACAAGCCTTTGGAGGTGGTGGTGGTGGTGGTGTTACAATGTGGGCAGGTGTGTCTAGTCATTACAGAAATGCCCTACACTTCGTGAATGGTACAGTGACAGCCTCTACTACTTGAGTAACATCATTTATCCAGTAATTGTGCCTCTGCAGGAACAACACAGGGCTAATTTCATCTTCATTGACGACAATGCTCCAGATCATCAGGGTCGCATTATTAGGGAATGAATATTGAAAGACTGGGGTAACTCAAATAGAGTGGCTGCACTTTCTCCAGACCTGAACCCCCTAGAAAACCTGTGAAATCAGCTGAGTCGCTAGGTAGAAGCTGCTAACTCTTTACCCCTGAACCTCAATGACCTGAGGGGCACCATTCAAGATGAGTGGGGTGCCACGCCTCAGCAGTCAATAACTCGACTGGTGAACAGCATGAAACGTTGTCATCAAGCTCTAATTGATGCTCAAGGCCACATGACACGTTATTGAGACTATGACATTTTTTTATGTGTATACTCTGCACTGTTCTTGGCTTTTGTTTTATTAAATTGCATGAGATGAGTAAATCAACATTGCATGCATGACGTAAATGGCCGACTTTCAGTAGTATATCACTGTAGCATGAAATATTTATGTTTTCCATAAATTTCACCCAAAAGCCAAATATCCCCAACGTTTTGTAAGTAATGTGTGTGTATACAATACGGGTTACAGTGTACAGTACACAGCTATTACCTTTATATGTGTGTGCATATTTGTACAGTACAGTGTAGAGTATACAGTACGGAGCTTTTACCTATATATATGTGTGAAAAATCTGTGATTACTCCAGCAACTTCAGTAGACTTCTATGGTTTATAAAAAAAACTTGTAGCTTTATTAGATTCTTTAAAATCCAGGTTAGGATATCCAGATATAATCAGCACAGCAAACAATTCACCGACGTGTTTTGGGAGGCGTCTCCCTTATTCATGGTGTGTCACACCATGAATAAGGGAGACGCCTCCCAAAAGGTGACAGAAAGTGACATGCACAAATCCGTTCCCGCAATTACGGTTTGAATAAGCCATGTGAACCCCGCCTTACCGGGACCTCTTGAGTCATGCAGTTACTAGATAATGCAAGGAGTGAACACCTCACCATAGATATCACCGGAAGGGAAGATCTCTCCTTAAGGAGAGCACCGAACGAACGGCTTGTAGAGTTTTTGTTTTGCCTTTTCGCCCTTTACTTAGCATCTGCATATCACAAGGCATTATGGGACAGGGGCTGAGAAGCCCACAGCGCCCTCTGTTGGTTGTAACAAATCCTCAATTTGCTATTGACCCACTGAGTCATGAGAAAGCAAAAAGGATATTTTAGACAAGCCAGTATCTCTCATCTACAGGGCGAAAAGGCAAAACAAAAACTCTACAAGCTGTTCGTTCGGTGCTCTCCTTAAGGAGAGATCTTCCCTTCCTGAGCTACCCGATGCCTCCCACACAGCCAGCCAGTATCTTCTCTACTCTGCACTGAAGAGGGACAAAAATCCCGAAACAGCGTTGTCTGTAGATGAGAGATACTGGCTTGGCTAAAAAATCCTTTTTGCTTTCTCAAGACTCGTGGGGTCAAAAGCAAATTGAGGATTTGTTACAACCAACAGAGGGCGCTGTGGGCTTCTCAGCCCCTTTCCCATAATGCCTTGTGATATGCAGATGCTAAGTAGAGGGCGAAAAGGCAAAACAAAAACTCTACAAGCCGTTCGTTCGGTGCTCTCCTTAAGGAGAGATCTTCCCTTCCTGAGCTACCCTATGCCTCCCACACAGCCAGCCAGTATCTTCTCTACTCTGCACTGAAGAGGGACAAAAATCCCGAAACAGCGTTGTCTGTAGATGAGAGATACTGGCTTGGCTAAAAAATCCTTTTTGCTTTTTCAAGACTCGGTGGGTCAAAAGCAAATTGAGGATTTGTTACAACCAACAGAGGGCGCTGTGGGCTTCTCAACCCCTTTCCCATAATTCCTTGTGATACATAGATATCACCATCATACTGCTGCCAAACATATCCCACTATACCCAGACCAACATTACCAATAATGCTATTACATAAGGGCCCGATTATACCGCCAGTTCACGACCCCAAATTACCGCCAAATATTGACTGAATAATACCTCTATTCTATTACTGAATAAAGATCAATATTACTGCCATATAGTGGTATATAGCAGTATACACAGATGCCCTACAGACTCTATATTACCTCCATACAGTGATCATATAGTGGTAGATAGATGTACACAGGCTCTGCATACTGTATATAACCAACATACAGCGACCGTATAGTGGTATATAATAGTGTACACAGACTCTGCAGACAAATCGTTGACTTTCCCTTTTGTTCTGCATTGGGTCCAGACCGTCATGATGACTTCTTCCGGACACCACTCGACTCTGCAGATTTGGACACAAATATCTTAGAATCCTCACTTTTCCAGCACCTTCTTCACTGCCCCCACCTCTGTACAAACTTCCCAAGGGTAGGAGAGTGAGTACAGGCCATAGCTTAGAGGCCCAGTCTCCTAGAGGGGAGGAACACAGGATTCCCCCCCTCGAGATTGTGCTACAGCTATGGCCTATGCTCCTCACAGTCATGTTACCAGGTAGACCCCCATTAAATAGTTTGGTAGGCCCTAGGTAGGTAGGTAGGTGAGAAGACTCCAGGTAGGTAGGTAGGCAGTACATAGGCCCCAGGTAGGTAGGTAGATTAGTCCTAGGTAAGTGGGCAGTAGTTAAGCAGGTCAATTAGGTAGTTTGACCCTAGATAGGCAGTAGTTAGGCCTCAATTAGGTAGGCAGCCCCAAGTAGGTGGGAAGGCTGCTGCTAGGCTCCAAGTAGCTAGGTAGGCAGTAGGTGGACCACAGTAGGCCCCAGGTAGCTAGGTAGATAAGCTATAGGTGGGGCCCACTTTGGTATATAGGTAAATAGGATATAGAGGCCCCAAATAGGCAGACAGGCGTTAGGTAGACTAGAGGAGCCATATAGGCAGTCATGGATTAGGTAAGGTATAGGAGCCATATAGGTAGGCAGGCAGGGTTTAGGTAGGGTAAAGGAGCCCTATATAGGTAGGCAGGCAGGGTTTAGGTAGCTATAGGGGCGATATAGGTTGGCAGGCAGGGTTTAGGTAATTATAAGGGCCATATAGATAGTCAGGCAGGGCTTAGGTACTTATAGGGGCCATATAGGTAGTCAGGCAGGGCTTAGGTACTTATAGGGGCCATATAGATAGTCAGGCAGGGCTTAGATGGGCTAGATTAATGCTAAATAAAATAAGAAATAACTTACCCACCTGTTCCACGATTCCTCAATGCGACCTGCTTAGCTCCCGTCCAGTGTCAGTGCTCAGCACGGGTGAAACGGTGATATGACATCATTGCGCCTCCCACGTCAGCACTGTGGGCTGGTGCCTGGTAGGTTTAAAGTCTACCAGCCATCTGCTAACACCGGGCAGTCCTGCCTCTGAACGTTCAGGACAGAGAGCCCGGGCATTCAAAGGCAGGATGCACCAAGCCCTACAGTTCCACCCTGCTGGTAGTAAACTGTTATGTTCATTGCCGGCGGGCGCAGGAGCGTAACTACCAGGGTAGCAGACATGGTAGCAGCTGCCCCGGGGCTCGGGCCCCCTAAGAATTCATTTCAAATGGGACCAAAGAAGAACAAGTTATACAGTCAAAGTGTCTGTTCCTCTTGCGCCCTCCCCTCTAAAAAAAAATTGCAATTGTGCCTTTTGTTTTATGGGTTTAGTTTTTGTTGGAGTTTATGCTGAACAGCTTAATTGACATGTTGTCTGTATTCTGCAGGACAGTACAAGGGCCACGTTATAACCATTATATAGTGACTAATACCATAATGTTACTAACCAAACAAGTATACCAAAGACCAATAACACCAGTAACAGCAATACACAAAGACCAAAAGATACCTCACATACCACTACCATATGGTAAGTAATACCATCATAGGGCTTGTTCACACGACGTATTTGATCCTTTTTACGGATCCGTTTTTGAGGAGTGAAAAGCGCATCCGTAAAGTGGATCCGAAAAATGCAACAGTTGATTCTTTATTTGGATCCGTATTGTATGCTTTTCGAGTTGCGTTTTACGGATCCACTTTCCAGATGCGTTTTAATCTCTCTCTCTATCTCTCACCAGTTCACCTTCCCCCAGCCGCAGGTCACCTGCCCCCAGCAGCAGTTCACCTTCCCCCAGCAGAAGTTCACCTTCCCTTAGCAGCAGTTCACCTTCCTCCAGCCATCCATCCCCCTGCAGCACCTCACCTCCCCAGCCAGCCATCCATCCATCCCCCGCAGCACCTCACCCCTCCCAGCCAGCCATCCATCCCACCTGCAGCACCTCACCTGTGCCACCGCTGATCCCCCGTCCGTCCAGGCCGCCCGCCGCTCACCGCCGATGCCCGCCGTCCCGTCCAGCCGCCGCCGCCCACCGCCGATGCCCCGTCCGTCCAGCCGCCGCCACTCACCGCCGATGCCCCGTCCATCCCGCCGCCACTCACCGCCGATGCCCCGTCCGTCCAACCGCCGCCGCTCACCGCCGATGCCCCGTCCGTCCAGCCGCCGCCGCTCACCGCACGTGCCCACCCGTCCGTCCCACCCGCCGCCGCACACCGCCGATGCCCCGTCCATTCCAGCCGCCGCCGACTCACCGCCGATGCCCCGTCCGTCCAGCCACCGCCTCTCACCGCCGTTGCCCCGTCCGTCCAGTCGCCACCCCCGCCCCGCCCAATGCCCTGTCCGTCCAGCCGCCACCGCTCACCGCCACGTAATGCCCCCGTCCATCCAGACTGCCGCCGCTCACCGCCGATGCCCTGTCCGTCCAGCCACCGCCTCTCACCGCCGATGCCCTGTCCGTCCAGCCGCTACCGCTCACCGTCGATGCCCCGTCCATCCAGCCGCCGCCGCGCCCCGCCGAGCCCCCGTCCGTCCAGCCACCGCCTCTCCCCGCCGATGCCCCGTCCGTCCAGTCGCCACCGCTCACCGCCAATGCCCTGTCCGTCCAGCCGCCACCGCTCACCGCCGATGCCCCGTCCATCCAGCTGCCGCCGCTCACCGCCGATTCCCTGTCCGTCCAGCCACCGCCTCTCACCGCCGATGTCCTGTCCGTCCAGCCGCTACCGCTCACCGTCGATGCCCCGTCCATCCAGCCGCTGCCGCTCATCGCCGATGCCCCGTCCATCCAGCCGCCGCCGCTCACCGCCGATGCCCCGTCCGGCCAGCCGCCGCCGCTCACCACCGATGCCCTGTCCGGCCGCCAACTGCGCTTTTCGCATCCACTTTCAGGATGCAAAGCGCAGCTGATACGTACCCGGAGTGTGGAGCGCTTTTGGACAGGTGCCAAAAGCGGACTCCATTATCTCCTATGGGCTTTCACTTGTGTAAACCGCAATAAGAATTGACATTAAAGCGGATGCGAAAAGCGCAGTGCAGGAGAGCTCTCAAAAGCGCATCGTCGACCTCCCGTGAGAACAGCGATGCGCTTTTGCCATTGAATACAATGTTAATCACACTGACAATTGTTAGATCCGTTTTGCGGATCCGTAAAACGGATCCGTAAAACGGATCACAAAAACGTTGTGTGAACAAGCCCATATTGTTACTGACCAAATCAATATATCAAGACCAATAATACAAATAACAACAAAATACAAAGACTAAATAACACCGCCACATCATGACCACAAATTACCACCATAAATGGTTTGACTAAATTGTACCGTTACTAAATACAAACCATTACACTAAGACCACTATTACCACCATGCAGTGACCATATAGTGGTAGATACAAGTGTACACAGGCTATGCAACTAAAAAAAATTATTACAGGGCATTTATATTTAGTGACTCACAGGTGACATCTTATCTGATGAGTTGTTCTCTTTCCCTTTTCTTTATTCATCCAGTCCAGATTGCCATGATGACTTCTCCTGGCCATGAATCGCTGCAGAATTTACAACATAAACACGTTAGACTCCAAATAGTGAAATGGCCCCCATTAGATGATTAGACCCCCATTTGTGCCACCAGTAGGTAGGAACACACTCTAGTAGGTAGGTAGATAGAGCCCCTTCTGGTAGGTAAGCAGGTAGATAGGGCCAGTTACAGCAGGTAGACTGGTATATAGGGCCAGTTACAGCAGATAGGCAGGTATATAGGTCCAGTTAAGGCAGATAGGATGGTATGTAGGGCCAGTTACGTCAGGTAGACAGGTATATAGGGCCAGTTACAGCTGGTAGGGTGGTATATAGGGCCAGTAATAGCAGGTCGGGTGGTATACAGGCCTGGGACTTTGATTACTGCAGGTAGAGTTGGTATATAGGGGCCAGTTTTTTAGCCAGGTGGGTGGGAATATAGGGCCAGTTATAGCAGGTAGGGTGATATGTACAGTAGGGACACTTACGGCAGGTAGGGTTGTATATAGGGCCAGTTATGGTAGGTAGGGTGGTATATAGGGCCAGTTATAGAAGATAGGTTGGTATATATGGCCAGTAATAGCAGGTAGAGTGGTATATAGGGCCAGTTATAACAGGTAGGGTGGTTTATAGGGCCACTTAGGGCAGGTATTCCACCCCCCAAAAAAAATACTAAAAATAATTTAACCTCGGCTCTCCTTCCTTCCCCACTGAACACCTGTCTTCCGGAGCGAGCAGAATGACATCATCACGCCAGTTCCGGCATCTACTCCTATATGTATGTATGTAATACAGCGTACAGTACACAGATACTACTCCTATATATGTGTATATAATGCAGTGTACAGTACACAGATACTACTCCTATATACGTGTATATAATGCAGTGTACAGTACATAGATACTACTCCTATATGTGTGTATATAATGCAGTGTACAATGCACAGATATTACTCCTATAAGTGTGTATATAATGCAGTGTACTGTACACAGATACTACTATTATATGTGGTCTAAAATACAGTGGGCAGTGCACAGATACTACTCCTATATGTGTATATAATACAGTGCACGTTACACAGATACTACTCCTATATGTGTGTATATAATGCAGTGTACAATACAGAGATACTACACCTATATGTGTGTATATAATATAATGTACAATACACAGATACTATTCCTATATGTGTGTATATAATATAATGTACAGTACACAGATACTACTCATATATGTGTGTATATAACATAATGTACAGTACACAGATACTACTCCTATATGTGTGTACATAATATAATGTACACTACACAGATACTATTCCTATATGTGTGTATATAATACAATGTACAGTACACAGATACAACTCCTATATGTGTATATAATATAATGTACAATACAAAGAAACTACTCCTCTATGTGTATATATAATACAGCGTACAGTACATAGATACTACTCATATGTGTGTATATAATGCAGTTTAAAGTACACAGATACTACTCCTATATCTGTGTATATAATACAATGTACAGTACACAGATACTACTCCTGTATGTGTGTATATAATGCAATGTTCAGTACACAAATACTACTCCTATATGTATGTTATATAATACAATGTACAGTACACAGATACTACTCCTATATGTGTGTACATTATACAATGTACAGTACACAGATACTACTCCTATATGTGTGTATATAATACAATGTACAGTACACAGATACTACTCATATATGTGTGTATATAATACAGTGTACAGTACACAGATACTACTCATATATGTGTATATAATACAGTGCATAGTACACAGATACTACTCCTATATGTGTATATATAATACAATATACAGTACACAGACACTACTCCTATATGTGTGTATATAATACAATGTACAGTACACAGATACTACTCCTATATGTGTGTATATAATGCAGTGTACAGTACACAGATACTACTTTTATATGTGTATATAATGCAGTGTACAGTACACAGATACTACTCCTATATGTGTGTATATAATACAATGTACAGTACACAGATACTACTCCTATATGTGTGTATATAATGCAGTGTACAGTACATAGATACTACTCCTATATGTGTGTATATAATACAATGTACAGAACATAGATACTACTCCTATATGCGTATATAATACAAAATACAGTACACAGATACTACTCCTATATGTGTGTGTATATAATGCAGTGTACAGTACACAGATACTACTTCTATATGTGTGTATATAATACAGTGCATAGTACACAGATACTACTTCTATATGCGTATATAATGTAATGTACAGTACACAGATACTACTCCTATATGTGTGTATATAATACAGTGTACAGTACACAGATACTACTATATGTGTATATAATACAATGTACAGTACACAGTTACTACTCCTATATGTGTATATAATACAGTGTACAGTACACAGATACTATTCCTATATGTGTGTTTATAATACAGTGTACAGTACACAGATACTACTCATATATGTGTATATAATACAATGTACAGTATACAGATACTACTCCTATATGTGTGTATATCATATAATGTACAGTACACTGCTATTACCTATGTATATGTGTGTATATCATATAATGTACAGTACACTGCTATTACCTATGTATATGTGTGTATATCATATAATGTACAGTACACTGCTATTACCTATGTATATGTGTGTATATCATATAATGTACAGTACACTGCTATTATCTATGTATATGTGTGTATATCATATAATGTACAGTACACTGCTATTATCTATGTATATGTGTGTATATCATATAATGTACAGTACACTGCTATTACCTATGTATATGTTTGTATATCATATAATGTACAGTACACTGCTATTACCTATGTATATGTGTATGTGTGTGCACAGCGCCGCGGCTCCAGTTAGTCGCTGTCACGACGCGGTTGGTGCCGCAGAGCCGGTCCTGGGAGAGTTGGCTCTGCTGGGCTGGGGGTGACATTTCTGCACTCCGTCCCCCCCTCTACCCTTCCTTCCCCTGTGTTTTTCTCTCCAGCCCTAAACGTGTCAGCCTTTGTCACATGCTCTGTGTGTGTTTTTTGAGCATTTGAATAAAAGGCTCTCTGCCAGGTATTGGTGACACAGTGGGTGGAATTTTCAGCCTCTCCACAAAGAGTTGGGAGCGCGTATTTGCATAAGGTCAGAGTGGCGCTTCTGACAGAACTTTCAGCATCCCTGTCTCCTAGCAACGCTCTTGCACTCTTGGTCCCCGCATTAAATTGACTGGTCCTACCCTTTTCTTCCTTACACAGTCAGACTTACAATAAAATGTCACCCTTCCAACCTGTGCCTGTCACCCACCAGGTCAACTGTGGCTCTCTCTCTTCCAACCCTGCTCTGTCTTCTAATCAGGCAAGGAATGAGCTCATTCCAAAAATTCTCCTCCATTGGATTTTCTTAATTAATATTAATCATATACCCCTAATTTGTGATGATGAAATCCTTCATAAAACACATTAGGGATTAGTGTCACCTGCATCTCAGCTGCTGGGAAGATAGTGGGAATCATCAAGCTGTAGGGCAGCCCCCTGCACCCATCTAGCTGATCCAAGGTTGGGCTCAGCATGGCACTCTCACAATGAAGCCTCTCTTGGCTCTGAGATGAAAGCTGCTGACAGGATACAGATGCTGAGAGCTGGTGTTAATGGAGGGTCATTTCTGGACAATGGTATCCATCACTCGTCTCATGACTTGGGTGTCACATGAAGCCATTTGTGACAATCAGACGAATATGGGAGTGATCCCATCATTATATTACAGAAGAGCTACAGTGCATGCCAAGCCATGCATAGACTAATGCATTATTGATGTATATGGACTCCTAACACTGCCAGATTTAATGCCTTCCCCATCAAATCATCTCCCCTTACTTCATCTACTGTTTGCAAGTAGCTGATGATCAGCCAGAAAAATACTGTGTCAATGCGTAAAACACACAGAAGGTCCAGAGATTTAGGCTTCATAATGGCACACCAGAAATCTACAGTAAATCAGGCAGCAGGAGTTTGGCTATTGCTCCTCTGATTCAATTTGCCCATTGTTAATCACGTTAAAGATCTATCAGATTGCTATCATTAGAAGGTTGGATCCCACAGAAAGGGAAAGAGATTTAACCAAATGGCTGGTTAACCATTTCCCAGCCAGGGGTGGCAGGCAGCCCCATGAAGAGAAGACCCTGGTAAGTAGGAGGTTACTAGTTGTTAGGAGGCTGGGATGAGAACAATGACAGTTCCATGGGGTTAATGAGTTCTCTTTCAGCTCAGATACCATTCTCTTGGTGGCATCTCTTACAGATAAACTCTTTAGTAATTGAGGTCTGCAAGGAGCTCCAAGGATTAAGAGACTACTGCCCTGTCCTTAAAATGTATAGCTCATGTGTCTACCCCCTTGGAGAGTGGGGTGCACAGAGCTTCTTATGCTAAGCCCTTAGACTCCCATTGCTGCTGACAAGAAATAGGTATGTAGAAAGAATCAGCATGTGGCACCTCCTAGATCCTCTACATGGTTAATACTCCAGTGAATTTGCATGTGGAGCTAAACTACAGAGGTTATTATGAAATATCAGACAAACCATTAATAATAAACATGCTATCAGTATCTGTAAAAGGAGCATACAAAGAGAAAACACTGGGAAAGTGTGTATTGTCTATAACCTGTGCAACTATTACAGCTTAATCTAATCTAGTATATATAATGATATATAATGTGAAACATATGTGATATGTATACGTACACTGTGACATATATGGAATAATGCAATATGGAATGCATACACTTGTAATAGAAAACATATTAATGTAAGTATATGTATGCATACATTTGTAATATAACATGGAAGTATGAATGTTAGTATATGTAATAATATGTACTTTTCTTGCAGAACAATTTACTTTTTTTCTCTGATCTGTTGACGATGATGACAATTGTTATAATGTATTTATGTAGACGGACAGGCAGACAGATAGATAGATAGATAGATAGATAGATAGATAGATAGATAGATAGATAGATAGATAGATAGATAGATAGATAGATAGATGAGAAAATAGCATTTATACATATTTAAAGAAAAATAAGAAATAGATAGATAGATAGATAGATAGATAGATAGATAGATAGAAATGTAATAGAAAATAGGGAAATAGACATATTATGGATAAAAAAGGATAAATAGATAGTAATAGATAATGATAATAGATAGATAGATAGATAGATAGATAGATAGATAGATAGACTAAGACTTATAATAATGGATCAATAAGTAAAATCATAGATCATAGATAGGAAGACTTATATGGGTAGATAATGTAATAGACAAATAAGTACAGTCATAGATAGATAGATAGATAGATAGATAGATAGATAGATAGATAGATAGATAGATAGATAGATAGATAGATAGATAGATATGAAGAAAATACCAAATAGACATATTTATAGATAGATAGATATATACATACATACATACATACATAAATAGATGGATAGATAGATAGATAAATAGATAGATTAGAGATAGAAAGCTAGAAAATACACAGACAAATAAATAAATGTGCAATTATAAATCACAAATATTATGACTCTCATGTAGCATTTAATAAACTTGTTTTAAAGAATATATAATAACAGAAAGCATTTAGTAAATATACTTAATTTTAAAGAAAATCAACATGTGGGGATTTGTATTTGTTATTGTGCAGTCATGACCCTTCAAAATGTTGTCACCATTTATACATATATCAGTCACTCCTTTGTACTATAGAGTGAAGGAAATTATTCATATGATCTTTTTATAAAAATTAAGAATTTTAAAATATATCACTGTCATTCACTTTCATTACACTGTATGCAGTTTACTCTATAATGTGAAGACGCTCCTCTTATTGTGATTTAGGTTATATATATATATAAAGTCTAAATCACAATAAGAGGGGCATCGTCACATTATAGAGTAAACTGCATACAGTGTAATTGAGGGGATTTACCGGTGACAAATAATATTTGGTCATTTTCCCTGGCTCAGGGCTGGCAGCTCTTTTTTAGGTTGCCGGCGCTATTACTATCAACACTGCACGGAGGAGATTGTGTTTCCTCGCAGTCAGTGCTGTGTGCAAGGTGCGTGGTCCGGTTTTACATCTATGTAGACTGCAAATGAGCAGACAGCACAGCCTCCTGCGTGTACATTTACTATAGACCATACAGTACATAGCTTCATAAACAAATGTAGAGAGAAAGAAAGAAAGAAAGAAAAAGAAAAAGAAAGAAAAAAAGAAAGAAAGAAAGAAAGAAAGAAAGAAAAAATGATTATTGAAATTTAGATTAATCTGTAATAAATATAAATATTCTTGAAATATGGAGAGTTTGTCTGAATTATTTCTGTGATTTTCCGTGTGGCTCACTTGTGACACTTGAGATACAACGGATACAACTTGTTTTATTTATATGACTAGGTAGAAAACAGGATTTATAAACTCCAACTCTTTTTTTTTATAAAATGGGGACAAAACTGTTTCCTATTTTTTCCCCAGGGGATCCGGGGTCTCATTAGACAATTTGAGTGGACGAAAACGGCAAGCAGGATTGTGTCGGGCCCAGTCAGGGCGCCGGGTCTGCTGCAAAAACCTTCGTCATCGCTTGTGTCCCGCTCAAGTCCGCTGAAGCCCCATTCCCTCCCACTTGCACAATCAGCCTTTACTGTGAGGACACTCAAATGAGCAATGGTTACCTGTGGTCTTCTACTTGAAGCAGCATAACCCTGCTCTAGAGCTGATGCCAGCAGTGTCACCTGAGCTCAGATGTCATCCTATAGATGCTTCCTATTAACTGTAAACACTTCTGGTAATAAAGAGGAAAAACTCCAGGATTCATCATAGCAGCCCAGACTTCCTAGAATGAGACCTGAAAAGCACATTCTAGGTTGATCAATTAACTTCTTTAAAGGTGCAGTTAAGGGGCTATGAAGTTGTACAGTCTTTTTGTGTGGGTTTGCATTATATCCTATTTAATAAAAATATCTTTTTATCTATCCATTAATATATTATTGTTCTTTCTTTTTTATCTCTTTATCCATCTATACATTAGTATGCTATCTAACTAAACACTAATATATCATTTTCCTATCAATCTATTTTTCTAAACTTTTTTTTTGATTATCATCCCTTAGTTACTGTCTTTCAAACCCCTATATATAATTTTTCCCATTTTAATAAGCTATCCTTCTGTATATCTATCCATTAATATATTATTGTTCTTTCTTTTTTTTCTATCTTTATCCATTTATACATTAGAATACTATCTAACTAACCATTAATATATAATTTTCCTATCTATTAATAAGCTATCCTTCTGTATATCTATCCATTAGCATACTGTCTATACTATCTATTAGCTTTTTATTCGACAAACATATAACATATTATATATCTGTGTTACCTTTGCAGCCATTCTAAAATGATATACGAATCATGAACTGACTTCAGCTTATCATTGAGGATGTAAAAACTTTTACTTTTCCCCTTCCTTTTTGCCCTTTTATGTCTGGCTATCAAAATTTTTTGAAATTTTTTATCATTTGTTGTGCTGTGTCTGTCGGTCGTCTTCTGTTTGTTTTTTAAAACTTTTCATTTATCAAAATGCTGGTCAAGCCAGGTTTTCCCTAAGGGGGAAACCCGATGGAGAGATAGATGGGGGGGGGGAGAAGCCTATTTTTGATCCAGAGGTAGCAGAAAGTCCTGATCTGTGGAGCTGGTCTGTAAATGAAGAGCCTCTGTGAGTGGCTGATCTGATTAGAGGGGGCACACATCTCCATGGCTCTGCAGCCTCTCTATCTCTCTGTCTCTCTCCGTTCAGCAGCACTAAAGATGCCATGTTTCAAGTCCTGCCTCAGATTACTGATTATATCAAGAATTCTGCTAACACCTATCATTTCAAGTCATCTCCAGTCATCTTCCTCCTGTCTTCAAAACATCCAGAGCATTTGTGATTCCACTTGCTGTTTCTACTTATTGAGTTCTCCATGTCTCTCTGCAACTTGTCATAACCTGTAATAACTGCCCTTTTGTGGTGAGTTAAAAGTCCACAGGGCACCATATTCATATACAGCTACAGGAGAGAGGCAGAGACAAGGCTTCTTCCACAGCTTTCTATTTTTAACTCTTATCAGGACACAACCATCTTTAGTAATAAAAACTGGTATGCTCAAGTATTGACAAAAAATTGGTAATATGTGGTCTGTGCAGGTCTGAACAGCATCTTAATTGGGGTGGTCAAGTCAGGATTCAAAGGGCGACATGTATGAGCAGGGCTGTGCCAGTTTTCTATCATGAATTGCACCAAAAAACCTGTCGTTGCTCCTATCCAACACGTTTTTAAAAGGTCTTTCGACAAAAACTGGCACAAGTATAACACCCTCGACAGTTTTGTCAGGGCCAATTCTTGAAATTTAGGTTAATCTGTAATAAATATATATATTCTTGAAATATGCAGAGTTTGTATGAATTATTTCTTTGATTTTCCATGTGGCTCACTTGTGACACTTTAGTCTGTCTACTGTGGTCCAGTATATAGTGTATAGGCACACTCAGATACTACTTATTCTATTCATATACAACTACAAGGGAGAGGCAGAGAGAAGGCTTCTTCCACTGCTTTCTATTTTTAACTCTTATCAGGACACAATCATCTTTAGTTATAAACCCAGTATGCTCAAGTATTGACAAAACATTGGTAATAGGTGGTCTGTGCAGGTCTTAACAGCATCTTAATTGGGGTGGTCAAGTCAGGATTCAAAGGGCGACATGTATGAACGGGCTGTGCCAGTTTTCTAGCATGATTTGCACCAAAAAAACTGTCCTTGCTCTTGTCCAACATGTTTTTAAAAGGTCTTTCGCAAAAAAACTGGCGCACGTCCAACACCCTTGACAGTTTTGTCAGGGCCAATCCTTAGTGAGCGTCTCACGCCACAGATTAGACACATTTATAAATGCGTCTTGACAGAATGTGGCACAGAAATGTCATGCTAAAACATGCCAATTTAAACCTGGCGAGACAAATTTTGGTGCATGTCTTGGCGCATGTTTTCTTCTCACAGCAGGTAACATGTACACATACATGTCATCCAAAATCTTCATTTTTTTCCCTTAAAATGTCTTTCTGTATGAGACTGTGATGCTCCAGCTTACCAATAGAATTATGTGGTACAGCACAAAAAAGTATGGACAAAAAATAGAAATCTGCCATCACATTACTATTACTATGTGTAAGTGTTGGTATAACGTTCTTGTTCACTTGAATGGATCATTTACACCAGATGCAATAGGACATAAACTGTTCATTGAAGGTGCGTTCCAATATTTTAAATGCCTCTAAGTCATTTGGGGATGATTGAAGATAGAAAATAAAGGAAAATAATTCACATTTTAACATGCCTGCTCTGGAGCAAGCAGGTTTAACAGGTGTGGTTTTTTTTTTCAATTTTCAATTATCCTCAAATTACTAACAAGCATTGTAAAATATTTGAACACTCCTATAAACACTTACGATGAATGCACAATTGTCATGTTATATTTTTCAGTTCTTGGGAGAACATTAGGGGTATGTTAACACAAGGTACGCACATGGACGCCGTGTATTTAGAAGAACTCTGATTGCACTTTTCTTGTTTGGGGGGGGGGGGGGGCCCTTGCACTTTCATTACCGGCAGAGGTAATTATTCCCTTGGTGCTTTTGATTATTGTAGTTTCACAAGTAAATTTTGGCGCATCTCAGGCCAATTATGAAAAACCCAATTTTTTCCTAAAAAAAGGTCAAAGAGGTAGCATCGGTTTTCAATGCGTACAACCTTTTTGACCATGGGGACCTTTCAGGACCGACCGATTGAAAACTTCATTTAGTCCGTGGGCTCCAGAAAATGAGAATCGCCGCTACGTGTTTCCATAGCACCCAATTTGGGTCGGTCTTTGAAAGAATTGACATGCAAATCTTTTCAAAGACGGACCCGAGCTGCGCTATGGAAACACCCTAGCGGCGATCTCCCTTGGGGAACGCCGCTGCTCTTCCTCATAGCCCAGTGATAAACTCATGCTAATTGTTTAGATCCCTCTGGGTCCGTCCTGTCGGTCCTCGAGACGGATCTAAAAAGCGCTTGTAACACGGAGTGAAAACGCCGTGTGAACAAGCCCTTAAAGTGTTATTCAGAGGAAAAAAAATATTTATAAATAATATTTATCCTAAAGTTAAGCACTTTTGTAAGGTACTTTGGATTCCTGCAATTCTACATTAGCTGGTTAATGACACAAAGCTCAGTGGTCTAGTGTGTCTTCACACAGGAAATAGCTCTCTGTAGAGCCCAGGAGATCAGATAACCAATGGGATGTCAGGTTAGTTCAGTCTTTGAAACTACACCCATTTGGTCCTCTCTCCAAAGGCTTTCAACATGAAGTGGCAAACAACGGTGTGTATGAAGACTGAGGTTTGTAGTTTTACAGGGCAAAGATAAACAGCTTACAAACAGGAAATACTACTGCTCAGCTGCAGAGAAGGGAGGCTATGTACAGCACAGAAAAAGCAGGGAGACCATCACAGGGAGATTTTTTTTTTTATTCACTGAACAACCCTTTAAGATTTTTAGGGGAAATTACAGGTTTCTACCTTTCTATAATCAATATATCACATCTTCTTGTTCTGATTATGGAGAAATTAATACTAATTTTAACTGTAGGTCCTGCGGTTCTTTGGACATTTTGAAAGCCTTTGTGTCATCCAAGAAGAATAACTGCAATGTTCTAGGATTGCTTTTAGAATATTTAAGAAGTTTTCCACCTTATTAAAAAAAAGCTCCTGGGCTCCTAGTAAAATTGAAAAAAAATGTATGCTTACCTTCCTCCAGTCTCTGTTCTTCTGTTTTCACTCTTGAACTTCTGAACCGGGATGTCACTGCTGTAGCCACTGATTGGCTGCAGTGGTCACTAGCCACTAATTTACATAAACGTTCAGAAGTGAATGTATCTGAATGGTGATGTACGTAGAGGCGCGTGACTGCCTACAGCCAATCAGTGGCTGCTTAGGTGACGTCGCTATTAAGAAGTCGCTGTTTGATTTTGTTACGAGGTGGACACTTTAACCACATTAGCTCTCTTATACATCTTTTGAACTTTCTTTGTAGTTCTGATGTGCTAGGAGAAAGTGTACACTCCATGCAAGTTTAGCCAAGGTTGTATATGAACACATCCCTGTATGTAAGGTGCCAAAGATGTTGTTACTTGTTCCACCATAGCCAATCATTCACATGGGATATTTAATTTGCATGGTGGACTAACTTTCTTATGGCACCTCAGTCACAGGTTGGGAACACCCATGAGGCTTTGACTACATGTTTGCATTAAGCAAGGACAGCTGTAAACTTGTTTTACTTAGGGCATCTAAAGATGTTTTCTTTTCCCCATAGTATTCACTTTTTAAAAACTACTAAAAAATTTATTTTTGAATTTTGGAAAAATTTTTGAAAGTTATCCCAAATATGATGGCAAGAATAGGTGAAAACACAAAATGCTCTTTTGTATCACTTGCACCCCATAAAAAGAAAAAAGGGTAGAAAGAAATAATGCTGAAAAACCCAGTCCCCGGGGGTCATTATTTAAAGGGAGGTTTTCCCACGGAAAAAAAAAATGTTGAAAAATTCCCCAGGGGCCTTTAAAATGGGCCGTATTTCGGCCCCGAAAATTAAAGCCCCCAAAGTGCCCCAAATTAGGGCCGGGAAAAAAGGCCCATTCTTAGGGAAATTCAAATTTTCTCTTTAGGAACTATGGATTACGTTCCTCCCCCCGGGCCCGGCAAAGGGGCCCCCCCGGGCGGGGGAGTTTAATTGAAATGTCACTTTTAGGGCGTATCCCGCCCCGGCTAGCAGTGGTTTGGGGTCTAGGGGCCCGGCGAATTTCCGGCCCCCCCCCCTCCGCCCCGCCCTCCACACGGCGAAATTTGGGGGGAAATTACGCCCGCAGTTAACCCGTGTGAATAGATTAGGTGGATCATGCAAAGGGAAAAAAAGTAGTGTTCAGGGATAAAAATGGGTTTGGGAAGGAAGAAGATAGATCAAGTAGAGCAAAAGATCCTAGAGTTTGCAGTTTGACAGTAAACAGGAAAAACTGCTGCTAAAACTGTAGAAAAGGGGGGAAAAACACCCACAGAGAAAGAAAAAATTTGGAGTAAAAAAAAAAACATAATAGGAAAATTAATAAAGACACAAGTAAACAATTCGAGATTTTTGTCATTTTTTTTAGCTCTTTCAACAAACCTTTTAAAGGGCACGTTTAATATTTTATTTTTTTTTTTAAACGGTTTTTCTGTAGAAAGTCATCTCCCGTATTGTTTTTAAAAACTATAAACTTTAAAGTTTAGGAATTTGTGCCCAAAACGAAAAAAAAATTATGCAAAAATTTTCTTTTCAAACCCCCTCCTCAGGTTTTTGGGGGGCCCAATTTTGAAACACGCGAAGTATATGGTTTCGGATGCACCTGGGGAACCCTGTCCGGGCCGGGGAAATTCCGTGCCCCGACCCCAAAAGCGGCGCCCCCGGCACGTCGGGCCCCGGGATCCGTCCCCCCCCTGGTCCCTGGTGATGCCCTTCGGAGGGTGAAAGGGCCCCTCCCGGTCTTCCAGGAGTTTTCGTGAATAAATTTCTTCAGGGATCTCCCCCTACCCTGGTAGGGTTTTACCTGGGATGATATCTTGGGTTACTCTCCTGACCTCGAAAAACCCCACCGCACCCAGGGTTTCGTAAAAGGTTTTTGAAGCGTTCCGAGAGAAACATTCTGTATGCCAAGGGGGGGGAAGTGCCTTTTTCCCCCAAAACCAGTTTCCCGTTTTGGGATACATCATCCTGCCCAAGGGGCCAAACAAATGGTTTCCAGCAAAACTGTGGGCCCTTTGTTGCAGGGGGGCCACCGCCACCCGGCCTGCGAGCCATACAGCGCTTCCGGGGTTCTGTAACTACTATCGCCAATTTTTTTCCCCACTTTTCTATGTAGTGGCACCGATAGTGGTTTTCAAAGAAACCCCACTAACCCCGGGGGCAGCTGGCCCTCCAAAAGTAAAGAGGCATTCTCTAACCCTAAAGTCTGCCTTTACCACAGAACCCAAAACCCTTTTAACGGCCCGGACCCGCGGGACCCTTCACGTTGGAAGTGGAGGCCTGGCCCGGTGGCCGGTCGGACCCAAGGTTCTACGAAAAAAAGGGGCCCAGGGGCAAGAACCGTCCGTTTTGGCTTTTTTTTTCCAAGAGTTTCCTCACCCGAGAGGAGCTAAAAGATTATGCAAAGGGGGAAGGACTCAAAATCAAGTTGGGGGGTTTTTTGGGGGGGAATGGGTTTTCTGCTGGAAGGTGCTCGCCACCCCTTTTGGGGAATCTATTGGGGGACCCCCAAAAACCCCCCAAAAAATACCTCCAGACGGCTCAGGATTTAAACCCCAAGGCCACGCTAGGTGGTATCTTCTTTTTCCGGGTTTTTTCAAATTTCCCAAGACCCAATTTGGGCCCCAGAAAAAAAAGTGAAAGGCCAAACCGCTCTCCCCATCCCTTTCAAAGTGGTGGGGGGAAGAGCCCTCCCCTCCGGAGCCCCATTTTTCCCCCCAGAACGTTTTTTATCTCGGCTGTCCAGTTGAAATCGGGAAAGGGTTTCCCCGGGAAAAACCTACTTTAACCCCTGTTTCTCCGCGGGACGTATCTTAAAAATGGGAAATTGCTCCTTGGGGGCCCGGGGTTATCCCGGGCGCCCAAAAAAAAAACCATTTTTCTCGTTTTATCCCGGTTGTATTGGTGGCCAGAGCCCCGTTAAGGATGTCAAGGACTTCTTTGGTCTTTTTAACCCTGTGCCACCCAACAGGGAGCCTCGTAAAAAAATCCCGGAGGCTTATACATCCATCCCTTTTCCCAAATAAACCCAGGGGGCCCCATTTAGGATGGAAACTTTGTAACGTTCCTTTTCCCTTTCCCGGGGGGCGACACCATTTTTCTGGGTGATAAACAGTTGGGTTTTTCCAAGAGGGGCCCCATTTTTGTCCCACTCCCTGGCCCTGCCGTCTGCCCCCCCCGCGGCAAGCTTTTTTTTTTCATCATGTTTTTTTCGTTTTTCATGGGTTTCCCCTAAAAGAAAATTGTTTTGGGGATGGGGGGGGGTTCCCCATTTTGTTTTCCAATTTTTTGGCGGGCTCTTTTTTTATTCCCAATCCAGGTAAAAGTTTCGACTTCTTTTCCCTTGCTTCCCACCTTCAGAGAAATGGCCAGGTGGGTGGGGTCAACCGGGTTTTTTTGGGGGGTGTACCTACGCCCACTTCGTCTCTGCCCCCAAAGATAAATGGCCCCTCCCCTTGCGACTTGGGGGGGGAATTTTCTTTTAAAAAATTTCCCCTAGTTTTCAGAGTTCGGGGGGGCCTTCACCCTTCTAAATCGTTTTTCCCGGTCTGCTTCCCCACCCCCTTCCCCTTGGCATCCTTTTTCCGAGGTTCCGGCGGCGGAGCATTGGTCCAGGCCCTTTAAAGCCATCGGGTCCCAGACCCCCCCAGTCTCTGCTCCGTGTTTCCGACGGGGGGGCAGAAGTTTCAAGCAAAATAAAAAGAAGAATTTCCTCCTCCTGTTTTTCCCCGGGGGTGAAAAAGGTGGGGCCCTGTCCGGGGCCGGGCCAAAATTTATGTTCGCCTTAAGATCCCTTCCCTACAAATTTGGTCCCCCGGCTTCCTGGGGACCCTTTGAGGTTTAATTTCGCTTTAAACCCAGTCTCCTAAAACTCCGGCCCCCTCCTACGGGCGGAAATTCCAACTTTCCCATGTCTATTACAAAAACCCCCGGGTTTTTTAAACCGTTTTTTCTCAAAAGTCTGTGGCTGATGCCCCCCAAATGTCTTGGGTAAAGGAAATTTTTGGGTATAAAGGGGGAAAAACTGGGGGGGAAGCGTATTTTCTAGTTGACTCAAAGGGGTTCGGGCACGGGGAAAAGGGTTTTGGGGAGGTGGGGGAAATCCAAAAACCGGAAGCAAATACCCCAGAAATTCCCCCAAACTCGAAATTTTAAATTCCCACTTTGGGGGCGGGGTTGGTAAATTTCCCGGGGACCTACTTAGATTCCGCTCCCTGGTGTGGGCTTCCACCATCGCTTGCGGTGGTCCAGCGGATCCACTACCAGACCGTTACAATATGTTTCTTTAGATATACACCAAACTCTTTCATGATAAAAGCAAAAGAACTGGTAGATGACAAAGATGGTGACGGTAGAGTGACAAAAGGAAAGGACCATTGGTTACCACAACTAAGTCATGTTTTTAAGCCATTTTTTTAGTTCAAGGAGAGACATTAAGGACGGCATGTCTGAACGGGGCTTCGTCAGATATCTGGCGTCTTTTCAGCCCGATAATCAGCGCAGCCCTGTTCATACATTTTTAAATGGCCCACATGCCGTTATCATGCGCATTACAGAGCGCCTGCGGAACTTTGTAATGCGCCTGATTTCGGGGGCACACGGGAGGTGGGGCGCACAAGAACCATACGAAGCTATAGATTTATAGCATCGCTACGGCATTTCTAGGTGCATTACTGCTGAAACAGGTAAACCACTTTCAAAATGGTATACCTGAGCCAGAAATGTTGCACAAGCGCTAGAATACGCCTGATTTATGACCCACTGTAGAGCAAGTTCATAAATCAGGCGCATTCCAGGCTATTATTATGCGCATTAAATTTGGGGCCACATGTATGAAAACTGTCTAGGTCTAAAACTCACTTTGTTGCCCATAGTAGCCAATCAGAGCGCACCTATCAATGCATATAGTGCTCTTGAAAAATGAGAGGGGTGCTCTGATTGCTTACTCTTGGCAACAAAGTGAGTTTTAGACCTAGACAGTTTTCATACATGTGGCCCCAAATTTGGTGTTTAAATGCCAAATTTCATACATGCCGCCCTAACTGTCTACTAATAATAGATATTACCCATAGACCAGGTTTACCTTCACTTTTATGTTATCTTCCGTTGCAGTCATGGCTTTTTTGTCTTTTAATTGCATTCTCTTCCATTGGTTTGTTCTTAATTAGGAGCTGAAAGCTGGCGTGCAAAGTGCAAATATGAAAGCATGTATTTGTTATTACATGATGTTGGGTTAAAGCTATGTGGTGTGGTTTTGAATAGCTGCTTTGCACGGTGTTTGCTCTGTGCAATGACTCTTATTTTATCAGGCTAACAAACATTGGCTGCATAGTCTGCGTGATGATATCAGAAAGATTTGTTTCTTGGTCCAGCCAAGGAAAGGTCACTCTAATAATACCCAAGGTCATTGTGGGGAGCCAGAGTGTCTCCCAGTCATTTTTCATTTGGTTGCAGCACTTAATGACAGTTGCAGGCAACTTGGAGCTGGTGTCTTGTGATGTCACCAGCACATGCCAGGAGATTATAAGGGCAGGCAAGGGACAGACTTGTGGATTAAACTGCTGCAATCAATGTTAACTAGTTCACTTCAGCACTTAGCATACACAAGGCAACAGTGCTCTCAGTCAGTGCAGGCAATATATACAAGGAGGTGTGCTGCATACTAGTCTACCATATGGGAAATGTTACTGCAGTTAGCAGCTTTATAGTCAAAATATTAGTTCTTTTACAGCTACCTGCTTTGCAGCACAGAGAAACATTGCATCCAACAGTATTGGCTACAGGTGCCAAAGTGCATGATTTTTTCCATCATTTTTTCTGGTTTCTCTCTCTTTACAGCTGTGTTTACCTGTCCATTTCTCTGTTCCATCTTAGGAACAGAAACATTAAAATGATAGCGGTCCCAGATCCGTCACATGAAAAGTATTTTTTTTCAACAAATTTGATAAACTCTGTCACAGAGACCCCATTAACATAGATTTCAACAGAGCTTGAAAAGAAGTGGTTAGCAAAGTGTACCTTATGGAAAGAAATGTGAACACTTATAGGAAGCTAACGTTTATATGTTGTCATAAGAAGGAAGAGAAAATGTCAGTTTGGGAATTAGCAATTTTAACCATTTAACCATCTCTCACAATAACCAAATAACCAACAAAAACATTTTTTGAAATGATACAAGTTGATGCAACGGTTTGGAAATTATCTAAAACATGAGAGAAAAAAATGTAATCCAGGCAAGTTGCCTACATAGAAAAGATAACTTGCATTGCTTCAATAGATCCCTGTACAATTTAACACTAGCTCAACCAAACTAGTGAAACAAATTGAGGTTCAGAACACATCAAGCCTGAATTTATTGTCTAACCTTAACCCTATCCCTAATCCTAGCTCTAATTTTGAGGTTAGGGATTTTTACGGATATTTATTATAATTATTATGATTATTATTATTATTATTATTATTATTATTTATTTTAGAGCGCCATTGATTCCAGGGCGCTGTACATTCAGGGGTTACAAACATAACATAAGTCAAACAAGTACAATAGTTACAATAGATGACTATCAACTGGCACAGAGGGAAAGAGAACCCTGCCCGCGAGGGCTTACAATCTACAAGGAAGGGGGAAAGAGACAGGAGGTGAGAGGCAGACATGTTTGTAGAGGGTGTAGTGACAGCAGGGTTATTGTAGGTTATAGGCAATCCTGAAGAGATGGGTTTTCAGGTTGCTTTTGAAGCTGGTGATAGTGGAAGAGAGTCTGATGTTTTGGGGTAATGAGTTCCAGAGTGTGGGGGAAGCACGAGAGAAATATTGGAGACGGTTATGTGAGGAGCTGATAAGAGAAGAAGAGAAGAGAGTCCTGTGAGGAGCGGAGATTGCGTGAGGTGAAGTATCTGGAGATTAGGGCAGAGATGTATGGAGGAGAGAGGTTATGAGAGCCTTGTAGGTCATGGTTAGCAACTTGAAGTGAATTCGCTGGGCAATGGGAAGCCAGTGAAAGGATTGGCAGAGGGGAGAGGCAGAGGAGTAGCGAGGAGAAAGGTGAATAAGACGGGCAAAAGAGTTGAGGATGGATTGAAGGGGGGAAAGAGTGCTAGATGGGAGGCCAAAGAGAAGGATTCATTCACCATTCTGCAGTGGTTATGGTCTGGTTACCATAAAACAGCATGTTAACTAAAAGTCACACCGGACAGGAAGTGCCATGGAATGGTAAGTAAACATTTAATTTAAATGCCTGTAAAATCCATAACCAGGTTGCAGTAATTTTTTAGGGATTTTCACTTAAATTCAGGCAAAAATAGATCTTCCGCTGAATTGGAAGTGCCACAATAAACATGACCTCTAAGCCAACAAGACATGGAACATGCAAGGGAAATAGACAGTCCAGTCACATTGTTATGACCACGTCCTGCTTTCAATATAGGCAACACATACCTTGTTTCTCTGAAAATAAGACATCCCCCGAAAATAAGACGTAGTACATTTTTTTATGCAATTCAGAGTTTGGTTGCTTATGCTGATGTTTGTGATGAAATCACTACAGTATATTAATATAGGTTGATTTTTGTTCAACAATAAATGTGAATTCTTGTTCATGGGAAAAATAAGACATCTCCTAAAAATAAGCCTTAGCTCGCCTTTAGGAGCAAAAATTAACATAACAAACTGTCTTATTTTTGGGAAAACAGGGTAGCTCATGAAGGAAATCATGTGGTGAGCTTGCTTAGTGTTTATATAAAGTGTGTGATAGGCTGTCTGCAAACATATCTCTCATTAGTTTCATGGGTAAAAAGGGCAATTTAACAGAGTTAACAGTATTTCTGAAACTGTGCAGTTTTTTAACTGTTCGTATGCTGCTTTGATGAAAGTGTATAGTGAGTGGACAAATGTCACTGTTGTGTAAGGCTATGTCTCCACTGCATCAGACAAAAAAAAATGTCCGAAAGCGTCTGTTTTTTTTTCCGATGCAGGACCGCGTTTTTTTTTCATACTTTGTACAAAAATCGCAGTTGTTTCTCATTTTTTTGCCGTCACCGGGAAGACGGCAAGAAAAGTAAAAGCGCCGGTGTATTATACAACATGTATAATACACCGGCGCCAGAAGACGAGCAGAGAAAAGACGAGCTGTGGAGACTGCAGCTCTTTTCTATTGCCGCCTATGGGGCTGCAGGAACAATCGTATCTTGAAAGTCTTAGTCATGCTCTTCTAATCAATGTTGGATATATCTAACCATATGCTGTCAAATTTTCTTGCTGGAAGATTCCATCCCCTCCGTGGAAGACATTCATCATGTTTGGATGTATGTGATCTTCATGGGTGGATTCGTACCCAAATAAGTACTTTCCACATTGAAGAGTGGCCCAGAGAATGCCACAGAAACATTCCCCAGACCATAGCACTGTCACCACCAGCTTGTGTTCTTCTAGCAGTGGATGGAAGGTGTGTGTAGGCCCTGTAGCGCCTGAAATGGTAACGTCAATCTGTTTGATGAAGCCGAAAATGTGCCTCATCAGAGAAGGTAACTTGCTGTTAAAATTGAAGTCTTTTTTGGGGATGTAATTAGCAGAGGTGCAGTGACCATCCCTCTGGTTCAGATCCCCATGTACAGTAGAGTTTGCTGAACTGTTGTTTTATACACATCTTGCAGCCTCTGGTAAGTTAATTTTAGTGGTGAGCTGCTCCAGTTTAGTGTCAGTCCTGCCCCATGCACCTTCCTAGCTGACGTTTACCTCTTATGTTAGTGGCACGTGGTTTCCATGTCACTTTTAGGCTAGGTCTCCACTGTCTCCTCGGCGCTTTTGGTTTTTTAAAAGTTTTTTTTCTAAACTGGATGTTGATCAGTGGAAAAAAAATATTTTCTATATAGTCCAAAGATAAGCACTTTTGTAATGTACTTTCCTTAAATTTTCTGTGACCTTTCTACAGTTCTACATCAGCCACTTGATTCCGGGAGACTCAATATCTTTGTGTGTGTCAACAGCACTGGAGTCCTGGAAATCAGGTGACTAAAGTGGTTTAGCTAGATTCAGTGCAACCTTAGGAGCCCCACCCCTTTGATTCTGCCTCTCAAACGTTAAAAATGAAGTAGGAAACAAGTGGTGTGTACTAGGACGGAGATTTTGAGGGAGGGAGATAGATAAAGCACTGCAAAGAATCTGGAGTCTTGTAGTTTTTGTAGTTTTACTGGGTAAACAGTTCTCAAACAGTAAATGCTACTGCTCGGCTGCAGAGAGGGAGGCCAGGATGGCACAGGAAAAACACAAATTAGCACAGAAAACATCACAGTGAGGTGAATGAAGACTCTGGTAAGCAATCTGAGATTTTCTTTTATTTTTGTTAGACAAACAACCCCTCCGCGTTTCAATTTCACATGTGAAGGGGTTATCCGAGAAATTATATTTTTGCATATTTTGTTGTTAAACCTTCCTGTCATTATCTGTTCTTTTGATCTGTGCCATTTTGACGTTGAGTTGAAAACCTGCATAATGTAAGTCAGTTCACTGCTATGGAGTTTTCTTCCTGACAACCCCTAATAAATATGGTGAATAGAGAACTGGACTGACATTATGCAAAGAGAAGGGAGAAAACTTGACAACAGACAAGTCAATACATAGGCATCAATTTTTTAAACTACATTTAGGAGAAGCAACTTAGTCAAGTTAAAACCAGGATCCAAACTATAAGTACAGAGCAGACACATATATTATATGACAAGGCACTCAATGAGCAATATATGCACAAGCACTTTGCCATTCTTTTTTACAGATGTCTATTTGGCAAGCAGGCTGTTTAGCACATTGTTGAACATTTAACTGTCTGGCCCTTTAGTGAGAAAAAAAAAAGGTGGATGAAAAATGTAATGCCCTCTATCACTTCAATTACTGAGGAGAACTTCCAGCGATGGCCGTCATGACTTCATCAGAGTACCTTTGCTTTCTCATTTCTCATTCCTCTCATTTAAAGCAGATATTCAAGACGTTCTTTGCCATAATGCTGATGAAGATGACACTCAAACAACTTTAGCACCCCATTTCAATTACCGACCCTCTCAGTGGCACCAGATCAAAATGTAATTTGATGTCTACCTTCTCACTATAAGATATTTGTCTTGTATGTCATGTCGAAAATATTGCTTGATACGTTCTTCCAGGAAAGCAGGGAAATGTGCTGTTGAATGTAAATTCCCACTGTCTTGTTATGCTTAAGTGTCTAACTGTATCTTGAGCTAGTCAAGGCAGGTTTTTTCCTCAGGGCTGGAGAAGATAGGAAGAGCTTAACCAAACGAAACATACACAAATGTCTGCTACCTATCTAAAATTGTCAGTAATTTCTCATTTAATGCATAGAAACAATATGGCATAAAAAGTACAAATTTAAAGAGAATAAGTCAGGGTTTGAACCCAAATTATATATAATGCAACAGCTCTGAGGTCAAGAGTCTAAGACACTGACTAATAGTATGGGTAGTTACATGATTAACATTTCCTTGAAAAGCTGGGGTTCTTGGCTTGAAGGACAACATCTGCATTGGGTTTGCATGTTATCCCCGTATTTGCTGCAGTTGCCTACACATACTCTAGTTTCCTTCTGCACTCCATAAATTATACAGAGAAGGTAATTGGCTTCCAATGAAAATTGATTTGTCTATGTTTGTTTCAAATAGGAAAATAGGAGTCAAAGCCCAATTAGGACAGGGACTGATGTGAATATTAATAATCTCTGTACAGTGCTGTGGAATATGTCAGCACTATATACAGCAAGTGAAATAAGTATTGAACACATCACCAAATTTCTAAAGGTTTTATTGACATGTCAGTAACAACCCATCCAATCCACACAGGCAAAGACATCAAATCGTAAATGTCCATACATTATGAGTAATAATGAGAGCTGACACAAGGAAAGAGTACTGAACACTCGAAGATGAGAGGTGCAAAAAGCCATTGAAAATCTTGACACCAGCTGAAATGTATCAGTAATTAGAAAGTAATCATGCCACTAAATGAAAAGTAATGTCAGCTGTTTCAGCTGATGGCCTGTAAAAAGGTGTCTCATTACCAAGGTGCCACACAAGAAACATCTCATTATGGGTAAAACAAGTAAGTTGTCTCCCGACTTTTGCAACCTTAT
Organism: Phyllomedusa bahiana; assembly: GCA_025379985.1. Lineage (NCBI taxonomy): Eukaryota > Metazoa > Chordata > Amphibia > Anura > Hylidae > Phyllomedusa > Phyllomedusa bahiana. Next base: position 2,142 of record JAODAL010024148.1, on the reverse strand, counting down.
TATTGCAAACCATACTGATGGCATTTGCTTCAGAAGAATTTCTAAACTAATGAAGTTACCACTGAGCACTATTGGGGTCATAATCCGGAAGTGGAAAGAACATCATTTCACAATAAACCGGCCGCAACTAACTGCTTCCTGCAAGGTTTCAGACACTGAAGTGAAAAGAACTATCAGAAAAGTTGTCCAAGAGCCAAAGACCACCTGGGGAGAGTTACAGAAAGACCTGCAACCAGTAGGTATAATTGTTTCAAAGAAAACAATAAATAATGCACTGGCCTGTATGCATGCTCACGACATAAAAGACCACTGCTGAACAAACATCATGTTCAAGCACATTAAATGTTTGCTCAACAACATTTAGACAATCCTGTAAAATACTGGAAGAATATAGTCTGGTCAGATGAGACACAAATTGTACTCTTTGGATGCCATAATACACACCCTGTTTGGAGGCTAAAAGGCAGTGCATATCACCCCAAAAACACCATGCCAACAGAGAAGCTTGGAAATGGAAACATCATGATGTGGGGCAATTTTTCACCATACAGCACTGGCAAACTTCATATAATTGAAGGAAGAATGAACGGACAAATGTACAGAGACATTCTTGAAAAAATCTGCTGCCATCTACCAGGAGGATGAAGATGAAATGAGGGTGAACATTTCAGCAAGACAATGATCCCAAACACACGGCCAAGGAAAGTCTCCATTGGTTTCAGTGAAAGAATCACCTGACCTGAATCCAAAAGAACATCTATGGAAGGAACTAAAGCTCAAAGTTCATAGAAGGAACAAATGGAACCTTCAGGATGTAAAGAGTGTTTGTGTGAAAGACTGGACCGAAATCCCACCTGAACAATGTTTGAAGCTGTCATCACAAACAAAGCTTTTGTATGAAGTATTAAATACATTTCAATAAGATTGTTCAATACCTTTTTTCATGTGTCATTTATCATTATTACACATAATTTATTGATATCTATGGTTTGATTTCTTTGCCTGTGTGGATTGGATAGGTTATTACCAACTTCTGGTGAGAATTTCATGTCAGCAGCACCTTTAGATTTTAGATCTCTATTCTAATTTTTTCAACTATATCACCTAAAATATCCAAGTCCTTATGTAAAAAGAAAAACTGATCTTCATTGGCAGGTTAACACAGAGCATAGAAATTTTTAGAATCATAATTAGAAATCCCCTTTTATTTTATGTTCATAATTGGGTTTATATTATGCAAGTCAGAAAAGCAAAAAAGAGTGTAATGGGTTGTTTAAATTTTGATTTTGCTTCTTTTTCTATGTAATTTTTGAAGATGGCTATAGTATAGGAATGGGCTTTTTTCTTGACTTTAACATGCAAAAAGATTTCCCTACCCCTATCATTTCCCATACATTATGCAACTTTCTTTCCCCCGCCTCCTCACTACTCTTTCTTTCCTTCAGTCCAACCTCAAGGTGTAGGTAAGCCTGATCAGGAAAAATAGGGTTGTAAGCTCTTTGGGTTGAGTGGAGAATTTTTTAAACCCCTTTTTGACATCCCGACATAATTTTTTTTCCTCTTTTTTTCTCCTCCTCCCCGCCTTACAAAAACCATAAACATTTTTACTTTTCCATCTACATAGACTTGTGAGAGCTTGTTTTTTTGCATTAAACATGTACTTTTTAATGTTTTTCCATTGACCGCCATAAATTTATGGAAACCAAACCAAACAAAAATCTAATTGATGTGATAAGGAAAAAAATGTACTTCCCCAGTTTGCAGGGGTTTTTTTTTTTATGCTATTTTTCTTCAGTAACCCAAATTTTTGTTATCTGTATTCCTCGGTTGGTAAGATTTCCCGCGATACCAATTTGTAGGGTTTTTTTGTTTTAGTACTTTCAAAAAAAAAACAAAATTTCTATTTTTTACTTTGACTGAAGCTAAAAATTTTTTGCCTTCAAAACTTTTTTGTTTTTTCCACTTATGGGCTTGAGTGAGGTATATTTGTGGGAGGCTGAAGTTTGTTTTTTTGACACCATTTTAGGATCATGGCAATATTAAAAAAAAGATGACTTTTTCAGATGCAGAAATGCAAAAATTATGGTAAAACCTTTTTTTTTTTTTTTTTTTTTTGTATTTGTAAAATTACAAAGTGGGGGG
>JAODAL010024147.1:0-61182 GCA_025379985.1 Phyllomedusa bahiana | reverse complement strand
GGGTGGCCCGGGGAAATATAAAACAATTTTGTGAAGGGGGAGAGCTTTTCTCTGCAAACAGCGGAGAAAAGCCGTCTCTCTGCGGCCGTGTGCATGGCCCGAAAACAATACAAATACTGGTCGGATAAACCGACCGGTATTTGTCCTGTGCCGTGGGGACGCAGCCTAATATTAGTGCTGATGAACTAAACTGTAAGAGTTTTCACTTATATTGTCAGTGAAAGACCTCATTATCCATGAGAAATAATGAATACTGTATCTGAACAACATTTTATCTTCTATTCAGCATATACAATATATACAGTAACTACCACAGGACAATACGTTATGTATCTTTTGTTGGTGTTATCCAAAATGGGGCTATGTAGTCTGTTTTGGAGGCTGGCTTCACATGAATTCAAGAATAAAATATGCTGCCTCATTTCTTCCCATATATAACCGTTCTTAATCTCTCAGTAATAACAAACTTGCCGGCTCCTCCGGTCTCTCTATTGTTAGAGCAAAAGGTTAAAGGGTAATCCAACAAGACAACACAGAATGGCATTTTGCCTATCCAGCCGTGACAGCATCTTTTAGATGCCTAATTCTTTCCACAACGTTGCTAATTTCTTCATTTTGAATGGCATGTCTGCTTTGTCAATTTTCAGAATCTAACAATGATGTTATATTTATGCATTAACACCTTGTTTGGATCAAGAACATTTCTTTTCTTATAAGCAATGACTTTTAAAATAAAGATAGAACCAAGAAAAGAGGAGAAAATGAAGAGAAAGGGAACATGAGAAAGAGGCTCACTAAACATCGAGGACCTGGGGCCACAATGAGTCAGGGTCACATAAGAGGAACAGGGGCTGTGAGATTATTGTCCCTCAATCCAGAAATTTCCAGTTATTATGTGAGTGGATTATTATATTTAAATAAAATATATTAGCCAAAGGGAATTTATTGTATGTTAATATAACACAGATTTAAAACATTTTATGTACACTACTGATCAAAATGTATCTACATTTTTTTCTCAGTTTTTAATAATATTTCCAATTTAATGTCTCAAATGTACTATGAAATGTAAGAAAAGAAGAAATAGACAAGTTAAAATGAATGAAAAATCATGGATTAACTGTTTTTAAACGCAATAAATCCGGATTTTTGATTCTTCAAAGTCGCCACTTCTGGCTGATATAACAGCTTTAAAGGGGTTTTGCCACGATCTCATTTCATAGCTCCTGCATCCAGCTCTTCAGCTCTGTGTGCTCAGAAGGGGGCGTGTGTGATTTGTTTGAATTGCATATCATGTGACCCAGCAGGATGACATCACCGGGCCTTTCCTCTCTAGTCAAAGAAAGGTCTGTTTATGTAAAACATTGCGAGTAGCTGAGAGGTAAAGTTTTTGCCTCCAGGCACAAGACTCCTCGGTTCAAATCCCTGCAGGAACCAAACCTATGGATTTTATGTCTCTTTATCAATGCACAGACCTCATTGAGGGTTTTTTTTTTTACATTTATTTGCAATGTTTGACTAATTACTACAAAGTACATAGGACAGGAGTAGAATGACAGCACCTGGGGTTTGAACACTCAGTAGCTGGCTGAGAGGAGAGGTGATGTCTGAGCATGTGCGACCAGGACTGAGGAGCTCTCAGCCCTGGTCGTAGCCCCTGGAGATGAGCTGTACACTATGGATCACTAAGGGAGAAGCTAAAAAATAAAAATTCCAAAATTTTTAATAATGATGTATGGTGAAAATGCTTATTATTTAGTTTGCAAGTTTCCCACGTCAATTTTACTTAGTGGCAAAATCCCTTTAAGCTATGTCCACACAGCACAAGAAAGCGGTCGGATTTTTGGCGGTTTTAGTATTTAGGAACCACTGAAAATCTGACTGTTTTGCTTGCCCATAGACTTTAATAGAAAAAACAACCTGTAGCTACACAGGTCGTTGTTTTTTTTAAGATTGTTTTCTGGTGCCAGCTGATTTAGGAACATATTGAATAATACGTCAGCGTTTTGTCATCGGTTTCCCATACAATCAAACAATGTGGTCGTGCATCGAAAAAAACACGGTCGACTCTCCAACTATTTTTGTCCGATGCTGTGTGGATCTAGCCTTACAGGCATTCTCTCTACAATTGCATTCAGATATTCCGAAATTTCTTCTCAATATTGTTGCAGAGGTCTCCACAAACGTGCTGCACTTGATGGTCACAGCTCAATGAGGTTGAAGTCTGGAGGCTGTGCAGGCTATTCCATTCTCTGAAACCTACCAGCTCCATCTTGTCTTTTTAGGTAGCTCTATTCTAAATGTCAGTGGCACACTAAAAACTAAGTAAAGTTTACTTAGTTTTTAGTGTGCCACTGACATTTGGAATAATGTTTTGTTATTGCCTTGCCAGTGTGCACCTATGCTTACATTTTTTTTCAAAAAATGCTTTTGGATGTGCAGAGCCACATAATGTTTTTTGTAGTCTGTATGAGCAGTGGCTGCCTCATTGGCTTATTGCACTCCGCCTACCTCTTTTAAACCAGTGCAGGATTATTCAGTAGCTAGTCCTTTGCACTCCCAGAGATGTTGTAGTCTGAACAGGCTCCAAGAGAGGTAACGTTTTAGTGTTAGGACTCACCTGTACTGGGATTCCCTTGAAGCAATTGGGAGGTGAGCTTAAAAATTTTTGATCAAAACTGTTAACTAAGAATCCCAGGTTTTTATAATTCCTTAGCAGTAATGCATTTTCAAAAATTCCTATATGCCTTTGATGTTTTACTTAGTTATTAGTGTGCCACTGACATTTGGAATAGATGTATGTTATTGCCTTGCCAGTGTGCACCTAGGCTTACATTTTTCTCAAAGAATGTTTTTGGATGTGCAGAGCCAAACAAAGTTTTTTTTAGGTAGCTCTGACATAACCTAGAAACATGTTTCAGATCATTGTCTTGCTGTAATATCAACCTGTAACCAACTAGATGTACCCCAGACGGTTTTGCATGGTGCATCAAAATGCTGTGGTAGCCCTTCTTGTCCAGTGTGCCAGTCACCTTGTGCAAGTAGCCAACTCCGGATCCAGTAAAAGAGCCCCAGACTATCACACCTCTTCCTCTATGCATTACACACTGAGGAACCCAACTTTTACCTATTTTATGACATAAAAAAAAACCCTGTGTGATAGACCAAAGATACAAATTTATATGTTTCAGTCCATAAGACCTTCTACCACTCTTTAGTAGTCTACTGGAGGTGATTTTTGGTTCAGGCAAGTCTTTTTTTTTCAAATGTTGTATTCTTAGCAGAGCATTTCTTACTGATAATCAACCTGTCAAATCTGTATATAGAAGTCTTCGCCTCACAGTTGAACTGAAAACTTGTTTTGCTGAATTAAAGGGGTTGTCCCACCTCACACTTTGATGGTATATCAATAGGATATGCCATAAATGTGAGATTTGTGGATCCAGCCTCTTGCAACTCAGAAAGGAGATGTGGTCACATTAGCCCGGTTAGTCACCATTTATTTATATGGAAATCCAACAAGAGCTAAGCATCATTTGGCTCTAATTGGAACTGCCATTGAAATTAATAGAGTAATTTTTCTAGCCAACTACTTTTTCATTCTGAAAAAGTAGTTTCAGAGGTCGTTCTCAGGTTCGGTACAGGTCCAAGAGGTGGGAAAAGCCCATTGACCTGTGTGTGAAGATTTTGAGCTGAAAGGCATCAATCAAGCAAACTATTGACTCTCAAAAACTTGTCATCTGATTTTGTAATGACCCTTGGTCTGACAGATCTTTTCCTCTTTCTTCAAGTTTCCAGATGCCTTTTGATGGTATATTAAATCGTACTGACTGCCAACTTGGCTTTCTTGGCAATTTCTCTGTAGGATAAACTTACACTTCTGAGGGGTTCTAATTATCTGTCGTCTTTTGGTAATTGTCGTTCTCATACCATTATGGTGGGGTCTCCCGGGTGCCATTGGTGTCCATCATAAAGCAAATCCGCACCACCGTTATTTGAATTTTTCTGTTCCTATGGCAGAACATACAAACAGAATTAATGACACAGATGTGTTCCATTTGTGCTGTCAAACCAGCTATGACCCACCAAGGCATGGACTTCACTCTGAACAGTCTATGGCTACACAGCCCGACACATCATATCTTTTCCTGACATCTTTCTATCATAGCTAGCATTAACTTTTTCATCAATTTGTGCTACAGTACTTCTTCAATGTTTTTGGACCAGATGTGGTTGTCTCCTTTTATCACACATCAATGAACTTTGAGCACCCATAATCCAGGCAGCTTTTTCACCTGCTGTACTTTTCTTGACTGCTGTGTAGCAACACCAGAAACACACTAAAAGACCTTCCATTTTGAAGACGCACAACCTGGCCCTTGTCAAAGGTCAGATACTTATGCTTGCCCATTTCTCCTTCTTCCGACACATCATTAAGGACTGCTTGTTCACTTGACGCCTACTATATTACCACCTACTGACATATGTCATTGTCCCAATGTTATTAAAGGGGTTGTCCCACTACAAGGATTGCTTTTTATGTTAAAGATCTTGCAAAAACAAGTCACTTTAAATATGTGTCCTTTAAACGTGTCCTACCATTGTGAGACATCCCCTCTTGTTGGACTGATCAGTCCCAGGTCGCTTTGGTACAGACCTGTTTGTCTTTTCTCATAGGCTCCCAGCGGGGTTGCATAGCTACGACCTGGCTTTTTACTGCACCCTAGAAAAGCCAGTAAACACCCCTAAATTTCAAAGTGAAACCAAAAAAAACAGGACTGAGGTAAGATAAATCAATGTAGTGAACAATTCCTTTTTAAAGTTATTCACATCCATTTAAATTCCCCTTTAAAAAAACCAAAATTTTTAAAATTTGTATGCATGTTAGTAAACAGTTATCTCAACAGCCACAAGCTCTAAGATTTGATCCTTGGACCACATTTCCAAATTATTTAGTTCACAAATTTGATTCACATTAGCACACATTATATTACATTTTGTACAAACCTTTTAAGCAGCCATTAGGCTTGACAAAGGTACCTGGAAAAACCATAATTATATTAAGAGTGGTACAAACCAAACTCTCAGATTAATCTGAAATTAACTTTCATTACGGGGCTCATCTGAATGCTTCATTTTGCATATAATTTTACATAAACTTTAGTGCAATTAAGAAAGTTGTGAACTTTACCTGTGCTACCTATTTCAACAAAGCATCATGTAGGAGCATGGAAGCAAATTTTCTTGATAATGAGAGTCAGTCAATTAGAGCATTTAATATAAAGGTGCAGACACTGGCTTTGCGCGTTTTGCAAATTACAAGTTTGATGTTTGACTGATGTGCAATAACCAGACCCATTTCGAAATCTTGCACCTTCTTTCACTTATTCAAGCAAACTGTGGTATGGCATTTTATTACTAGGGACCATAACACTACTGGTCATAAAAAGAAATATAAATGTAAAGTTAGATCTTATTGAAAAGGGTTTTTTCCCACCGGCGCTGTTTTTCAGACGGTTTTCGGATTTAAACCCAATTTTAAAAAACCATTGTCCCATCCCATGATTTCAATAGAAAACCCAAGTGTAGTTACACAGCTGGATTTTCTGATGGGATTTTAAATTGAAAAACGTCCCAAAAAAAAATTGGGAACTGCTTTCTTTCCTAGTTTTCAGGAGAGGAATTTTCTGTTCGTGGTTGAGGGAAAAAAGCCTAATCCACAATAAAAAACCGTCCCCAAAACCATCCAAAAAAACGATTAAAAAAACCGGGGATTTTTGGGAACAGAATTGCCAGCATTTTACCCGCCTTGGGTTTACTTAAAATAGGACCCTCGACTCAGGGGTGCATAGATGTGATCTGCTTTTTAAACAAACCGGTGGATGGCCCCGGGGAATAGGGGAACCCCCGGTGGGCCCCCGGGCCCTTGTACCCCCTTAAGTTGTTTTTTAATAAATATACATTCTCGAAAAGGGGAAAAAAAAAGTTTGGGAAAGAGAGGAAAAAAAAAAGCAAAAAGCAGAGGTTAGGGACATCTACAGCTTTTTAATAGTAGTAAAAGGTGCCCCCCTAAAAAAAAACTCCCCCCGGGGGGCCCCTTGAAACGTTTAAACTGGTGGGGCCCTAGAACCCACCCCCCTTTTTGGGGCCCCTGGGGCCACCTCAGTCCGAAAAAAGGCAAATTCCCAAAAATTTATTGACCACAATGAACTATTGAAAAATTATAAAAAAAATTTCTAAAATCATTTTTGCAGTTTTGTTGGGGCCCACGGGTTTCCTGTTAAAGGAAAAGGTTTCTAAGCCATTAGGGAACACCATTACCCTGAAAGGGTATACCTGTCTGCAACAATGAAAAATTTAGGTCTAAATCTCAAAAAAGTATAAAGGAAATGCCAAAGGTTTTGTTACCTGAAACCCAAGTGGTGAATCCTTTTGACTTGTGAGCAAGATTTGGGGGCCAATGTATGAAAGGGTTTTTGGTCAAAAAACTCCCTTTTTTCCCCTTAAAAACCCTATGGGGAAAAAAAGTGATTTTTAAAAAACCCAAACCCTGTTGGTTTTTGGTCTTTGGCTGTCTATTGGAACAGAGTCTAAGGAGCCTCAACCGCAACCACAAGGACGCTTCGACTCAACCCTAAAAAAAAAGTTCCAGGTTCCTACCTTCAGGGTCGTCTCCCATGACGGCAGCTGACAAGTAGGGCAGACAAATGGTCGTGGCAATCAGAGTTCTTGTACTACAAGGTCCAAGCAGAAGGTCAAGGCAGGCAAGAGACAAGAAGCTAAGTCAGGAGAATAGCTAAGGTCAGAACAAGAAGATGCACTAGAAAAGGGAAAAAATTAGGCATGAACATCAGTGAGAGTGGTTTCCCCATGTTGTCGATGAAGTTTCTGGGCCCTAGGTGGAAGGGAAGGGCCGTTTTCAGCTTGTAGTGGCCCTTTAAATCTGCATGTGCACTAGGGGTTGGGCCCGATACAAGGAAAACCCGACAGGCCCCCCAAAGAAGTGTTTTTATAGAAAAAAGAGGGTTTTGCTGTGTGGCACGGTGAACAAGCAAATGGATACCACAGGGGTCCCCCGGCCCTGGTTTTTTGATTTCCAGGACCCCAGGTTTCCCAGCAGAACATTGCAGTATCACAATGCCTTCACCAATTGAAATTTGTCCCCCGGGTACATTTGGTGCCCCCATGGTTTTAAAGGGGGGTTTTTTCCACCCGAAAAGCGTCGGCATTCTTAGCGGTTTTGTTTTGTTTTTGCCTTTTCCGGGGTTTTTTTTTGTTTTATTTGGGTTTGCAAAAAGGACCCCTTTTTAAAATCCCTTTTGGGAACCCCTGTTTTCATCCAAATTTCCCTTTCACATTGAACTCTTACGGGGTTGTCTGGCCCGGGGGGGGGGGGGTTAGGCGGAAAGGGCCCTCTCAATAAATTCCCCGGGTGAGTGGTTCATTTCTTTTTTGCTGTACATTCTGGTTTCCTCCCTTTTTCCCCCGGTAAAAATTATGACCAGACCCAAACTTCTCCTTGATTCGCGGGTCGGCTAAAGGGTTGGGTTTTTTAAAAATCTTTTGCAAATTTTATACTAGATACCTGAAACCTTAAAAAGGGATAAAAAAATCTCCACCCGGGTCTCCGTGCCCCCAACCTAATGTCCTTGAATCACAAAGGCCCCTATATTAAGTTTTGTTGTCAGGAAGTTAATTATTTAGCAGCATGTGAAAAAATCCCCAATTGTCAACCCATTGAAAAATTTGCTTTATAAAACCACTGATAACAAAAATTCAAAAAATTTCGGGTTTTGGTTTGCTTGACTTGGCTGAACCTGCATGTTCATTCAACATTTGGGGGAAGACAAGCTTAATTTCAAAAAAATTTCGGGAAACTCCCTTTTCCATTACAAACGCGTGGGGCAAACCCCCTTTTAGGTAAAAGGGTTTTCGCATACTTGCCCCAAATTTTTAAAGCGGGGCCCCCCCAGGGAGATTTTTGATAAATTTCCCTAAATCCCCACCATTTTAAAACAAGACACACCCCTTTGTCCAAGTCACGCCCCCCCCCACCCCCAAATGTGTAAGGGTATATTAAATGGGTGTTCTGTCCCTGGGGTACTTTTTTTTTATAGAATTTCACGTTTGGATTTATCGGGGCCCTAAAGGCCTAGCACGCAAATTTAAAAATTTTGCGTGTGATTACAATTTTTAAAAAAATGCATTGGTTTTTCACCCGGGGTTCGCCCGTTTAAAAATTTTTCTTGCGTTTTCTGATCCGTTCAAAGAAAATTTTCTTTTCAGTTTTTGATCTGAAAGCGTAGCCAACGCCCCATTTAAAAAAAAATTTGGGCGCGATCCTGCTGCCCGCCCCCCCAAAACCCCGCCCAAAAAACCCCCCCTGCATGTTACACAGAAATTTTGGATTGGGATTTTTGGACCAAAAAAGGATTTTTCCCCGCCAAAGTGTTTCTTTCCCTAACAGTTTTAGAAGAAAGCCAGTTGAAGAGTTTGTCGTCACCCAGCTTTCCTGTAAGCCATTACACTACTACCAATATTTCCACCATAGAGACGCCACATCCAGCATGCTATGTGGAGAATGGGCCATCACCCAACTTCCATGGATATTGAATACTCTATCCAGCATCCAGGAAAGGTGGGTAGTGCCCCATCCCCCACAGGTGGGACCCAGTTTTCATATCATAGAAAAGCTGGATGCCACGTCTGGAGGATGGGGAATCACTCAGCTTTTCTGGATACTGAATAGGCTATCCTACTTCAGGAGGAAGGGGTATCACCAAGCTTTCCTCAATGCTGAATAGTCTATCCCATAGGTGTCAAACTGCGGCCCTCCAGCTGTTAGGAAACTACAACTCCTATCATGACCACTGTTATAGATTATACAAATGCATGATGGGAGTTGTAGTTTCGCAACAGCTGGAGGGCCGCAGTTTGACACCCCTGGTCTATCCGGTATCCAGATAAGCTGGGTGATGCCACAGTCCACACAGGCACACAGGTGACACCGAACTTTTGTAACATAGAAAAACTGGATAAAAGGGGGGTTTAAAGTGAGTCCCTCCCCCCACCTCAACTTTTCACACTCACTTTAATCCCCCCTTTTGTCTACCTCTATCCCCCTCCTCACGGCTGTTTTTACAGGCAGGCAGAGCGGGCAGCCGCCTAGGGCGGCGCTCACCAGTTGGGGTTCACCTGGTATATTGTATATTCAGGCACTGGGTAATGAAGATGCAGTGTGTCATAGCATGGTGCAACATGATAATGGGGGAGGGGGATAAATTTAACCTAGCACTTGAGCCTAGAAACGACCCTGTCCCTCATCTACCTGTAAAGCAAATGAAGGGGTGCGGGTGGATGATGGGTGAAGTAGTTGTGTGGTGCACTGGTGATGGAATAACTGACAACAGACAACTACAGCTCTGGCGGTAACTCCAGGCTTTACTCACAGCACTGGTACTTGTGGATGTTACAGATATATAGGTAATAAAAACTAACAGATCTAGGGAGCAATGTTCTGTACCTGCGTCTCCTGGTTTGGGTCCACTCCCAGAGAGACAGTCTGATGGAAACCCTTTGATTGACAGGTCTCCAGCTACTCTGGATAGAGGGCCTGTCATACAAGCCAAATTTATATCTACAAAAAGACAAATATGGCATTTATTTCCTATGCCAAAGTTGTAAAACTACTTAACTATCCTGTAAAAATAAGGCGACATTCCAGCCTTATAAATGAAACCCAAATTTTATAAAAAAAAAAACCCATGTAATACCCTTTTCCCAACATGTTAATGATCAGATTTTAAATTTTCAAAATTTGGGGCACACCATGTAAGAAAAACGGGCTAAAAAGCAGGTGCAAAAAGCTCCGGGGATTCCCCCCAAACTCTTTATCAAAAGTACAAATAAAAAAGGGGGAAACAGCACTATCCAGAAAATTTTAAAATTTTTTCATCCTGTCCAGGGCATGAGGTTTACGTTTCATGGTTTTAAAAAGGGCCCCTATGGAAAGGCTGAAATGTACCCTCTTGTATGTAAACTTTTTTGAAGTGGTGCTGCTTCCTCCTCTTGTTTTGTACTCTTAGTTTTTAGGCCAAAGAAATTGTTTTTTTTAGCCCTTCTCAGACACCCTTTCTTAAAGGGGCACTCCTGACAACTTCCCCCCCTACCCAAATTTGGGTTTTACTGTACAAGGTGTTGGACTGGCGCTGACCCCCCCATCCAGACCAGCGGTGAAAGGTGCGAGGGCCTGATGTCCCCGGGGGTCCCCGGGGACACTCTCGTTTATCCTCTCTCTGGAACCCCTTACTCTTGCGCTTTTTCCCCAAAAATGCCCACCGATTTCTACGTAGTCTGTCTCTCTTCCCTCCTTGGGGTTGGTCACCCCTTTTGGGTCTCCCTGTCCCCTTTGGCCCCCTCACATTTTTCTCTTTTTAAACAGTTCTGATGTACTGTGTTTAAGGGGTTCTCTTTTTGCCCAGCCTCCCCTTTTTTACTGGGGAAAAAATGGGCAGGACCCTCTTTATTTTTCTAAACGGAACTATGTAAAGCACAACAGTACTGAACGGGGCACCCCCAAATATGACAGGCCTCAATTTTAAAACTGTGTAATTGGGCCCCTTCCCCCTGTCAGCCTCTGTTTTGTGTTTAAAACCCATTAGCACTGTCCCCCCCTTTTTTTTCAAAAACGCAAGGTGCGGGGGCGTAACAAAAGGGCGAGCGGGAGAGAGCTGCTCTTAAGGGGCTCGTCCCCCGGGGGCCGCTATGAAATGTTTTTCTCCCCCGGTATTGCGCCCCTTGGGCCCGCTGGCAGGCGAAAAATTTCCCCACCGGCGGCCCCGCGGAGCCGCGTTTGATGTCATATCATCGGGCACCCAGGGTCGGCACGGGACTCCCGGGAGCCGAGTTTTCGGGGAGCGGGAGCTGGGAGTAAGTGCTTTCTTTTTTTTTTTTTTTTTTAATTTTAAATTTGGTTTTCCTTTTCCTCCCTTTATACACCCCTTACCTCCCGGCCGGGTTTGTTTTATTTTGCCCCTACCTACCTCCCTGTAAAATAGCCCCTCCCCAACCTCCCTGCCTGTAAAAACCCCCTACCTCCCTTTCCTCCTGTTTATACCCCTCCCCTACCGTCTCCCTTTAAATATACCCCCTACCTCCCGGGCCTGTATAAAACCCCTCCTCCCTTTGCCTCCCTGTAAAAAAGCCCCTCCTACCTGCCACCCCCTGTAAATACCCCTCCCCTACCTGCCTGCCTGTATTTTGCCCCTCCCTTACCTCCCTGCCTGTATATGCCCCTACCTACCGCCTGCCGTATATACCCCCCTACCTCCCTTTCCCTGTAAATACCCCTACCTATCTGCCTCCCTGTAATACCCCTACCTCCCTCCCTGCCTCCCTCCCTTGTATAAAAGCCCCTACCTACATCCTTATGTAAAAAACCCCCCAACCAACGGGCCTGTATGTATAAAGCCCCTACCTACCTGCCTGCCTGTATATAGCACCTTCCTACCTTCCTGTATATAGCCCTACCTACCTGCCTGCCTGTATATAGCCCTACCTAACTGCCTTCCTGCCTGTATATAGCCCCCCCAAACCTACCTCCCTGCCTGTTATAGCCCCTCCCTTTAACCGCCTACCTGAAAATACCCCCCTACCTAAAATGCCGGGTTGAAAATTTACCCCCAAAATACCTCCCCTGAATGTATAAAACCCCCCTACCTGCCTTTATATCCCCCAAACCTTCCCGGCCCGCCGTTTTATGCCCTCCCCACCTGCCTGCCGAAAGTATATACCCTTTAAACCTACCTGCCTGTAATACCCCTACCTCCCCTGCCTGCCTGTATATGGCCCCTCCCTCCCCTGCCTGTAAATACCCCTACTTGACAACCTGTAAATAGCCCAAACCTCCCTGCCTGCCTGTATAAAGCCTCTACCTACCTGCCCTGCCTGTTTATAGCCCCTTCCCTACCTTCTGCCTGTAATGGCCCTACCTACCTGCCCCCTGTAAAATACCCCTCCCTACCTACCTGCCTGAAAGTACCCCCAAATGGGCCCCCCCAAACCCCTCCTCCTATCCCCCAACCTACCTGCCTGTATGTTTTTTTTGCCCCTACCTCCCCTTATATGGGCCCTACCTGCCTGCCTGTATATACCCTACCCACCCCCCCTGCCTGCCTGAATTTTATAAGCCTTACCTCCCTCCCCTGTATATGGGCCCTTTACCTACCTGTCTGCCCTGTATATACCCCCTCCCCTACCTTCTCCCTGAATATAGCCCCTCCCTACCTGCCTCCCTGTACATGGGCCCTAAACCGGGCCGAAAGTAGCCCCTATAGCCCCCCCAAACCCCCCTGCCTGCCCTTTATAAGTCCCCTATAGCTTGCTCTTTTTCCTCCCTTTCCTGTAGGGGCCCCCCTATGCATCCCCTATGCCTGCCTCCCCCCTAAAATATAGGGCCCCTATAGCTACCTAAACCCTAACTTTCTACCTATAGGGCCCCCTATCCTTTCTCCCCTGTCTTTTGGGGGCCCAAAACCTAAAACCCGCTTGACTGCCATTAGGGGGCCTATAGCTTTTTTAAAACCCTCCCTTTTGGGGGGGACCCTTTTGGGCCTACCAAAACCTGGCCTTTTGGGGGCCCCTCTATAGCCAAAGTAAAACCCTGCCACCAAAATTTGGAAACCCCCCTAAAGCCGGGGGGCAGGGGGGGAGGTTCTGGAAAAGTGGGGCCCCAAAGATTTTTTGTGTCTTAATCTGCGGGGACAAGTGGGGGGGAAATGGTATCATGGTGGTCGGACGGATGCAGAACAAAAGGGGAAAGTCAACGACTTTTTCAGAAACGTCCCCTGTGAGTAACAAGATGTGACTACCTGAAAAATTCATTTATATGTCTGCGAGCCTTGAAACCTGGTAGAACCACTATTTGGTCACTAAATGGTGGTTAATACATTTCCCCAGAGGCTGTTTTAAAAACTGGAATATCCCCACTATTGGTCACGTATCTACCAAAAACCGGGCCGGGGCCTCCCAAACCGGGCCTTCTTTGCCCACTTCGCCTCCTGGCTTCTCCACTTTTTTTCCCACCGATTTTCCCCATTTAACAAAAAGGGATTTTTTTTAAACCTCCCCATGGGCCCAAAACCCCTCTCGCCCCAGAAACCCCTCATTTCCCCTTCCTTCGGCCTCTCCCAGGGGACCTCGGAGCCATCTAAAGATGGGACACCCCTTTGACCTCGTCTTCACCCGACCTGCCCCTTCTGATTCTTTTAACTCTCCCCCCCCATATTTGCCCACAACCTGCCCACCTCTCCACCATCTCCACCCCACCTCCCTCCTGTCTCACTCTAGTACAACCCCCCAGGAACCTACAAAAATTAAAACCCCCGCCTCTCTCTGATCCTTTCACCTTTTTACCAATCCTCATTTGATACCCCGAACTCCACATTTCAAAAAACCCCACAATCCCCCACCAGCCGGACTGGCCCAAAGGGGAAACCCGGGGATTGCCCGGGGGGGCCGCTGGGGGGCGGGGGGCCCCAGGGGCTCGGGGCGCCCGCCGAGGGGGCCGGGGTTTTCCCCCCGCAATGGGCGCAATTCGAGGGCCCCGGCCAGGGGGGGCCGAGGCCCCCCCCCTGCCCGGCCGGGGGCACTGACACAACCTGCAGCCTCATGGGCCCCCGCCTGCACCGCGCGGGGAGGCGCGCCAGGGGAAAATCTGGGATCTATTGATCCCGTTGTTAGCCCCCAGGAGCCACGGGGCAGGCGTGCGAGTGATGACGTCATCCGCCCTGTTCCGCGGCCCGCACCCGGGAGTTGGGGGGCCGCTCCGGACGGACTTTTGGGGAAGAGGAGGGAAAGACATCAGGTAAGGGAAGTTCTTTATTTTTTTTTTTTAAAACTACTTACTGCCCCCGCCCGGCTATATACCCCTGGCCCTGCCCGGCGCTTATACCCCCCCGGCCCTGCCCCGGCCCTTATACCCCCCCGGGCCCGCCTGCCCCCGTATACCCCCTGGCCCGTCTGGCCCTCTTATACCCCCCTGCCCCTGTAAAACCCCCCCGGCCCCGCCCCGGCGCTTATCCCCGACCCGCCCCGGGGGCTCCCCATACCCCCCCTGGCCTCTGTATACCCCCCTGGCCCTGCCTGGCCCTCTGTATACCCCCCTGGCCCTGCTTGGCCCTCTGTATACCCCCCGGCCCTGCCTGGCCCTCTGTATACCCACCTGGCCCTGCCTGGCCCTCTGTATACCCCCTGGCCTGCCTGGCCCTCTCTATACCCCCCTGGCCGCCTGGCCCTCTTTATACCCCCTGGTCCTGCCTGGCCCTCTCTATACCCCCCTGGTCTGCCTCGCTATAGACTGCCCCTGCCTGGCTATAGACTGCCCCTGCCTACCTATATAATGCCCTGCCTGGCTATAGACTGCCCCTGCCTACCTATAGATGCCTACCAGGCTATAGACTGCCCCTGCCTGCCTACTTACTGGCCCTGACTGCTAATTAACTGCCCCTGGCCCTACATGGCTGATTACTGGGGACAGCTCCAGCTAAACCTGGCTAGTTACTGGGGTAGGCCCTGTCCTACCTACCAAATTAATGGAGGAAGGCCCTTTTTACCTAGCTAATGAGGGTCACTTCATTTTTTTTATCTGACATTTTTTAATTTCTAATTTTTCGGGTCTAACATACGCTGTTTGGGGAATTGATAGGAAAGTGCTGGAAGAGAGAGGAGTCTAAGATGTATTTGTGGTAAATTCTACAGGGACGAGTAGTGGCCACTAGAAGAAGACACTCAATGCTGTAAAGGACAGAGACCGAAATGGAAGGGAACGACTCAACAGAGAAGATGTCAGGGAGGTTGGGGCCAGAAGAAGAAAAGGAGAAGAGAACAACTCCCATCATGATGATGTCTCCTGTGAGTCCCTGCTGTCAGGGGTAAGTTTACTTCTGTGTTGAGTCAGTGCTGTATTCATGGGATGGTGACCTGACTACTGGTGATGTGATTGGTGGGGTTGTAGGTTATGTTGGTGCTTATGTAGTGTCAGTGTGGGCTTGTCCCGGATTGTAAAGCAAGTGCACACCTGACTCTGTGATGAGGGGTTTCTCTGCACCACTTTCTTTCTTGCTTGTATGTAGGGAGCTCTCACACGGAGCGGTTTTTACGCATTTTTTTATGCGTTTTTTTTTTTTGTGCAGAAATGTACAGCATTAACTGCTCTGCCTTTCTGCACAAAAACGCACCAAAAACACATAAATGCACCAAAAACGCTCCGTGAAAGCACCTTCATGGTGTAGTTTATTTTAGAATGTGGCGAGGTGCGAAAACAAGGGGAATTTTGTAAGTGGATATTGTATGTGGGCTGGTGGGGGCTTTGTGCCAGGGCTGATTTTTATTCCCAGTCCGGCCCTGTCCTCCACACTCGATTTGGTCGCCCCTCTCACACAAAACAGAACCCGCAAAATCAACAGACAACCCTGGCAAACAGAATCCACCAAACAGCTGATGCGAGCTTCCAGAATTGCCGAACGCCGCTGGAAGAAATCCCGCTCCACCAATGACTTCACCACATACAAACAATCACTACACACATTTAAGTCTGCACTCGCCTCAACCAAACAGGATTAATTTCCCCAAATCTCATATACTCCCTGTCTCACAACCCCAGACAACTATTCAAAACCTTCAACTCTCTCCTCCGTCCACCAGCACCTCCTCCCCATCTCTCCTATCAGCGAACGATTTCGCCACTCATTTCTTAAATAAGATCAACCGCATCCGAGAAAGTTTCACCCCACTGTCCTCTTCGCCCACATCCATATCTGCACAGTCCCCACCGCCACCCCTTCTCTTCACTTTGCACTTCCCCCCTAACTTGCTTCCCCACTGTCACTCATGACAAGCTCTCCTCTCTACTCTCCAAATCCAACCTCACTACCTGTAACCTTGACCCACTGCCATCCCCACCTCATCCCTGACCTTATTGCTGTTATCATCCCAGCCCTTATCCACCTTTTCAACAATCACTAACCTCTGGTATCTTCCCTTCCTCCTTTAAGCATGCCACCATCACTCCAATCCTTAAGAAACCATCTCTTGACCCCTCCTCTGTGTCCAACTATCGCCCCATCTCACTGCTCCCTTTTGTCTCCAAACTCCTCGAGCAGCACGTCCAACTTCAACTGTCCTCCCACGTCTCCTCCAACTCTCTTCTTGACCCACTGCAATCTGGTTTCCGATCCCATCACTCTACTGAAACAGCCCTAACCAAGGTCACCAACGACCTAGCAACTGCTAAAACCTCACGCCATGACTCTGTCCTTCTCCTCTTAGACCTGTCCTCTGCCTTTGACACGGTTGACCATTCACTCCTGCTACAAATCCTCTCCTCCCTTGGCATCATGGACTCGGCCCTTTCCTGGATCTCCTCGTACCTCACTGACCGGACATTCAGCGTCTCTCATTCCCGCACCACCTCCTCCTCCTGCCCGCTCTTAGTTGGTGTCCCCCAGAGTTCTGTCCTGGGCCCACTACTCTTCTCTATCTACACTCTTGGCCTCGGTCAGCTCATAGCATCACACGGCTTTCAATACCATCTGTATGCTGATGATGCCCAACTCTACATCTCCGGCCTAGACATTAACTCTTCACTGTCCAAGATCCCAGATTGTCTGTCGTCCATTTCCTCATTCTTCTCCTCCCATCTCCTAAAACTTAATGTAGAGAAAACTGAATTCATCATCTTTCCACCGTCCCCCTCCATCCCTCCACCTGATCTCTCTATTACAGTCAATGGCTGCACACTTTCACCAGTCCCGCAAGTCCGCTGCCTTGGGGTAACCCTTGACGCCGCTTTGTCCTTCAAACCACACATCCAAACGCTCACCTCTGCTGCCGCCTCCACCTGAAAAATATTTCACGAATCCGCTGTAAGGCCGCAGCTGGGAAGGTCTACAAGGGAGTATATATCCCAGCCAGGTTCGGGGACATATGTCGGGGGAGTCCAGGACGCATGCCCCCAAAGATAAGGAGCCTTGGTGGAGTGAAAGGCCTTTGATAAATAGAGTCGACAGTACAAACTGTCGACCTATGTTTAATTTGTTATTTACGGCTACCAGCCATTCCCGAGTCGGCCTTTCATTGGGAGTAAGCATAGAGCAGGGTGGGTGCTTACTCCCCATGGCTCCACTCCGGGTTTTCCTGGCTGTATAAAAGGTCAGCAGGTAGCTGACTGGGGGGCGGCTGTACCTCCAGTCACCTTCGGGGCTGGAGGTGTTCACACTGGGAAGCCAGTGTAGGACCAACAAGGTGATAGTGAGGAACTACGCCATTTTAGTGAGCGCTCTAACGAGAAAAGTAATTTTGTTTTTGTTGTTGCTGTGCATGTTTGCCATCTGTTTTGTTTGCTGATGAAATAAACCCACGGAGCCAAGCAACCGTTTGTACCTGACTTCTGCCTCTGTCTCATGCCAGAAAGACTCATGCGGTGATCCCAGAGCTGTGCAAGCTCACACCGCTCATTCCTCAACCCTGACACTACAAAAATGCTGGTCCATGCCCTTGTCATCTCCCGCGTCGACTACTGCAAACATCCTCTCAGTGGCCTCCCGTCTAGCACTCTTGCTCCCCTAAAATTTCACCTCCCCTCTGCTGCCCGTCTTATTCACCTCTCTCCTCGCTAATCCCCTGCCTCTCCCCTCTGCCAATCCCTTCACTGGCTTCCCATTGCCCAGCGAATTCACTTCAAGTTACTAACCATGACCTACAAAGCTCTCCATAACCTCGCCCCTCCATACACCACTGCCTTAATCTCCAGATAACTCCCCTCACACAATCTCCGCTCCTCACAGGATCTTCTCCTCTGCTCTTCCCTTATCAGCTTCTCACACAACCATCTCCAAGACTTCTCCCGTGCTTCCCCCACACTCTGGAACTCACTTTCCCAACACAGACTCTCTTCCACTTTCACCAGCTTCAAAAGCAACTTGAAAAACCATCTTTTCAGGATAGCCTATAAACTATAGTACCCCCCTGTCATTCACCCTCCACAAAAAATGTCTGCTCCCACCTTCTGTCTCTTTCCCCTTCCCTTGTAGATTGTAAGCCTTCGCGGGCAGGGTTCTCTTTCTCTCTGTGCCCGTTGATTGTCACCCTACTGTCAGCATTGAACTTGTCGACTTATGTTTTTGTTTAATCCCTCTTTAATGTACAGCGCCCTGGAATCAATGGCGCTCTAAAATAAATAATAATAATAATAATATGGCGGTACTATTGGTCTTTTGTATGCTGATCAGTAATACTGTAGGGTATTATTCAGTCACCATGTGGCGGTAATTTGTGGTTGTTGTTTGGCGGTTTTAATCAGGTCCATAAAGTAGCAGTGTTATTGGTAATGTTGGTTTTGGTATAGTTTGGTAGCAGTTTGGTAGCAGTATGATAGTGAGAAAGTATGGTGAGGTTATTTGCTCCTTGTATTATCTACATTATCGAACTGCATGTTTTGGTAAAAGTTTGTGGTCGGGGAGGCGGGCGAAGGTGGGGGGCAGGGGGCCCCATCCAAAAGTTTTCTATGAGGCCCCGGCTTCTCTAGTTACGCCCCTGCAAGGCTGTAATCATTTTCTAATTACACAATGACTAAGCACTAACGGAAAAATATAGAAATCCTATTATGTACACATCCCCTCTTAACTGTACGTGTAATTCACGATAAAGATTTTTTTTATATATATATATATATATATATATATATACACATATTCCCCATCCTTAAACACACAAACCCCCTCGCTTTAACCTCCCTCCCCCGCCCATTTTATTCTCTCACTCTAAACTCCCCTCTTCCCACACTGTCACTTCCCTTCCCCCCATTTAAAATATACTCAGTCCTGGAGAGCACATGGCAGTCTGTAGTCATCAGTGCTCTTCTGAGGAGAGGGGCAGAGGTTTGCTACTATTCCCTCTCTTCCCATTAGTGCATTAATCTCCTCTACTGCCGCTCAGGTCACTGCTGCCAATCTCTGCAGCGCTGCTGCCTCAAATGTGCCGCCAAAAGTCCCCTCCAGCTCCGCTGCTGACGCAAATGAAACCCTGGCTAATTACAGCTGAAAGCCTCCACTAACAGCAGGAAACAGAACCAGCTTCCTAGGATTAAGGGCCACATGTATGAAAACTGTCTAGGTCTAAAATTCACTTTGTTGCCCATAGCGACCAATCAGAGCGCCCCTTTCATTTCATATAGTGCTCTGGAAAAATGTGAGGTGTGCTCTGATTGGTTGCTGTGGGCAACAAGGTGAATTTTAGACCTAGACAGTTTTCATACATGTGGCCCTAAATGTTAAAGTGTGAAATAAAACAAAATGTATTTAAAGGATAACAAAATAACAAAAGATCAAATCACCCCTCATCACCATCATTTATCCTTCACACTGCAGAAGATAACAAATTCCAAAAAATGATTAAAAAGTCACATGTATCCCAAAATGTTACCAATACAAACTGCACTTCACCCCCCCAAAATATGTACCATCACTCAGGTCCATAGGTGGAATAACAACAAAGTTATCATTCACAGAAAATGGGGCTGCATAAACACCATGCCACGTTAAGGGAGATGCAGTGAGCCCTAACTGGAACCCAGTCCACTGTCCCTGCATACGTGACATGGTGCCCTTGATGGCAGACCCTAACTGGGCGGAAGTTCCTACGCTACTAAGTGCAGGTGCCATCAGGTGGAAGAATAGTCAAAAAGTCCAGGTCAGCAACAGAACGGGTACATCAGGACACAAATCAGAAACTAAAGAGAGAAAATGGAAAATACGGTCCAACGGTCAGAACATGGTCGGTAGCAAGGTAGCAAATCAAGAAGCAAGCCGAGGTCAGGAAACTGGGAGAAGCAGCTAGAAATATCACAGGCAAAGCTTGGAAGCTGATAGGAGCAGTCTCCAGGCCCTCCTATTGGCTTGTATGACAGGCCCTCTATCCAGAGTAGCTGGAGACCTGTCAATCAAAGGGTCTCCATCAGACCATCTCTCTGGGAATGGACCCAAACCAGGAGATGCAGGTAAAGAGCATTGCTCCCTAGAAGCTGTAGGCGGAACAGGTAAATGCGTACTGACACGCCATGAAACCAAAACCCCCTGCAAACATGACACAAGTAAGTTTTTTTTTCACATTTCCAAGCATATTCTATGGTACTGTCAATGGCACTATAAAAAGTACATCTTTTCCAGCAAAAAAAGCCCATATACAGTATGTCTATGTAGAAGACATTATGACCGGCTGTCAGAAAAGAGTTAATATGCCCATGGTTTTTCTAACACAGATTTTATATCTACAAAAAGACAAAGGGTGACATGTCCCAACACGCCAATGGCAGTTTTTTGTTCTATTTTGCGGCAAACCCACTTTTTATGCCCTATTCTTGTTGTAAATGGACTGTCGTACACCAAAAGTAGGTGCATTATAAGCCGGGAACGACACTTTGTAATGTGCCCAAATATGGTGCACTGTGCGCCCCCGTTGCGAAATGCGGCGATTGAGGCGCCTTACATATGTAATGTGCCTCCGTCGGGAATTGCGCCTCGATAGACACATACCATATACTATCAATGATATGGTATGTGCTGAGTGTTGAGCAATGCCCCTTTTTTGATAAGATGTCCCCTGTTTTGATGCAATGCCCCCTGTTTTGATACAATGCCCAATTTTTTTATATAATGCCTCCTTTTTTGATGCGATGCCCCCTTTTTTGATACAATGCCCCCTGTTTTGATGCGATACGCCCTTTTTTGACACAATGCCCCCTTTTTTGATACAATGACCCCTTTTTTGATGCACTGCGCCCTTTTTTGATACAATGCCCCCTTTTTTGATGCAATGCCTCCTTTTTTGATACAATGCCCCTTTTTTATATGATGCGCCCTTTTTTGATACAATGCCCTCTTTTTTGATGCAATGCCCCCTTTTTTGAAAATAATGACCCCTTTTTTGATGCAATGCGCTCTTTTTTGATACGATGCCCCCTTTTTTGATACGATGCCCCCTTTTTATATGATGCGCTCTTTTTTGATACAATGACCCCTTTTTTGATGCAATGCGCTCTTTTTTGATACAATGCCCCCTTTTTTGATACAATGACCCCTTTTTTGATACAATGACCCCTTTTTTGATGCAATGCGCTCTTTTTTGATACAATGCCCCCTTTTTTGATACGATGCCCCCTTTTTTTATATGATGCGCTCTTTTTTGATACAATGACCCCTTTTTTGATGCAATGCGCTCTTTTTTGATACGATGCCCCCTTTTTTGATACGATGCCCCCTTTTTTGATATGCCTCCTTTTTTGATACAATGCCACCTTTTTTGATACAATGCCCCCTTTTTTGATACTATGTGCCATTTTAGGCGCATTAAGTAATTTTAGAAAGTATCGGACTTTCATGTGCACTTTATACTGATTTAATGCACCTAAAACTGGCATAGATATGCCACTTTTCAGACATGTCACCCAAATATGGCATTTATTTCCTATGCCAAAGTTTTAAGTAAAACTATTTAATCATCCTGTAAAAATAAGGTGAAATTCCAGCCTTATAAATGCAACCAATTATGAAAATCAAAATCATGTAGATATGCTTTCAACATGTTCATGAGCAGAGAGGCCACATGTATGAAAACTGTCTAGGTCTAAAATTCACCTTGTTGCCCATAGCAACCAATCAGAGCGCCCCTCTCATTTTTCCAGAGCACTATATGAAATGAAAGGGGCGTTCTGATTGGCTGATATGGGCAACAAAGTGAGTTTTGGACCCAGACAGTTTTCATACATGTGGCCCTATGTGTTTGTACTAGAAAAGAATAACATAGTGTGTGTCCAGTGAGGTCCTCCCAGAGGACTATAAAGACTATGAGAGAAGACAACAAGTCTCACATCATATCCCATGAATAAATATCACCAACAAGTTTTGGCCAAAACCACTAGACCTATACACTACTATCTGACTGGTGATAAGTGACCCTTCTTTTCCATACTAGCTCTATTTTAAACTAGCAATTATTGACATTTATATACCCAACAAGGAAACAAAATCAAGAGGCCATGAGAGCCCCAGGGGATTAGATCCCACCGCTGCCACCAAACTGGTCAGGAAAGAGTGCTGTTCCTCAATCTCTCATGGACACACCGACCTCTCTCAGCAGTGCATCGTGGTTGTGACCACAAGTGTTTGCTACACCACAGTTCAATCTCTCACTCCATAGATCTGGGAACAGTGCCACCATTTATCGAGTATGGGAGACAAGTCTCAACACCACATACCACATAGTCACTGGTGCCAACTGCCCTTTAGCAATCCAACAGGTAACATGCACAAGCAACCACTTATACTATACAGATATGATGCAGTTCTTTATGGAAACAAGCCAAAATTATTCATGTTTTAAGTTATAAACTGCAGGTACAGTGCTTTATTAGAAGCATGCATAAAACGTCCAAGGACAGTTACAGAAATAACAGTGATAACAGCTCGAAGAATAGGCAGATCCTAAAAAGTGGTCTAATCACCTGGTTCTACTTTTGCCTCCTGTCCTCAGATTCTTAAAGGGACAGCCAGACCCCCTCAGTCCATCAACCCCTTATGTCTTCTGCTTCCTAATTCTTAAAGGGACAGCCCGACCCCCTCAGTCCATCAACCCCTTATGTCTTCTGCTTCCTGATTCTTAAAGGGACAGCCAGACCCACTCAGTCCTTCAACCCCTTATGTCTCATGCTCCCTGATTCTTAAAGGGACAGCCCGACCCCCTCAGTCCATCAACCCCTTATGTTTTCTGCTTCCTGATTCTTAAAGGGACAGCCAGACCCCCTCAGTCCATCAACCCCTTATGTCTTCTGCTTCCTGATTCTTAAAGGGACAGCCAGACCCACTCAGTCCTTCAACCCCTTATGTCTTCTGCTCCCTGATTCTTAAAGGGACAGCCAGACCCCCTCAGTCCATCAACCCCTTATGTCTTCTGCTTCCTGATTCTTAAAGGGACAGCCAGACCCCCTCAGTTCCTTCAACCCCTTATGTCTTCTGCTTCCTGATTCTTAAAGGGACAGCCAGACCCCCTCAGTCCTTCAACCCCTTATGTCTTCTGCTCCCTGATTCTTAAAGGGACAGCCAGACCTCCTCAGCTTCTTCTCCTTAGGTGATAGTAGGATGGCTAATCATAATTATATGCAGAGAACACTTTTGCAGGACATAATTCTACCTCAAGTCATAACTCCTAGGAATACTCTAGCCAGCAAGTTTCAAAGCATATATTCAGCAACCTAGTCACACCAAGAATGAATATGAATGATTCATAATTTGAACCGATATTCAGTTCTGTGGTTTCCTAAGACCAAAAGTCCTAGCATTCCATACCTGAGAAAGGCTGAGTTCCCGGGTCACAATCATATGTGTAGGTTATTGAAAATATAGATTATGACAGGGATGTATTTGAGGTACACACATTGTCTTGGTCAGGGCTGGGACAAGGTATTCTGGTGCCCTAGGCAAATAAGGCAGGTAGCGCCCCACTTTGGCCCTCCCAATGTAAAATTCAGCCCATTCCATGCCTTTTTGCGCCCCCTTCCTGCCTGGGATCAAGTGGAGCTCTAGGCTGTCGCCTACCTTTGCCTACCCATCGTCCCGGCCATGGTCTTGGTTAACTCTGCATTCTGTGCTACTACCTGGCAGGCCTCAGAGACAGCCATTCTCTTCTTTACCATTCTTAGCCTCACTTTTCTAGTTGGCATTTAACTGTTAACTGAAACTGCTTCAAATAGTTAATCTGGTCGAACGGTGGATCAGGAGGAGGACGTGGATGTCAGGCTTACGGGTGTTGGTTTGCTGGGAAGAGTAGTGAAACGGCGCTGAAGAATCAAGCACAGAAATTTCTCAGCTTGGGTCCTGCAGGCTTTAATCATGGCACCAAACTGGTAGCATGTTACACTTCACCAGGTAAACAATGATATTTTAGTACAAGCCAACTTAGCACAGTACATGTCAGCATGGTACATTTTAACATAGTTCAATTGCTCTTCTGGCAATTCCTCTCTCCTCATCTTAGCAGCAGTACTCTCTCTCTAGACTCCAGTCATCAGGTCAGTGATCCTGCTTTGGGCCTTAAGCAATCCTTAGCACGATTACTGTGACAATCTAGTAGGTCTGCTTCATAACTCACAGTCCCTCAGTGGCCTCCCTCTCTGTGGACAGGTATTAGCCCAATAAGAGCTCTTTTCCCTCTCACTGTGTCCATCAGACAGTTCCCTGTTCTGTAATGACTCACTGTTCTGGATTCTCTCTCTCTCTTTTTCTTTCTATTCTCCTGTCTACCTGCTTCTTCTCCTTTTCTCTCCTCTCTACTGTGAGCAGCTGGGTTAGCCTAATCTGGTCCACAGCCGGCTTGTGGCCAAGTGACCCTTTGCTGGACAACTAGAACTTCAACAACAACTGCTTGCTTAAAGGGATTGTTTCACTACAGACATTCATGGCATATCGCTAGGAGATACCATCAATGTCTCATAGGTTCGAGTCCCACCATTGGGACCCGCAGGGCAGTTCTTAGGCTAAATTTCACTCAGGGCGAGGTGAAGAAATTTCGCCCCTCCCATGTAACATAATGCGCCATAATGAAACACAGTGCATCACCATCAACCAAAGCCAAAATATACAGAAAGCTTTACCACAATGTGCTACGTATAAAACTACTAGTCATACAGTTACCAAATAATACTGCTACACCAACCAAAATCCCAAGACCACCAAGACCACATATCACCAGCACACAGTGACCGAATAATACTACCACACCATGACCACATATCACCACCTAGTGACCAAATACAGCAACACCGTGACCACATATCACCACCACATAGTGACTGAATAATACAAACTGACCATTACTGAGTATAAACCATTATACTTCAACCAATATTACCAGCATACAGTGACCATACAGTAGTGGATACCCGCTGAACACAGGCTCTGCAGACATATAAATGATTACAGTAAAGTTATATCTAGTGACTCACAGGAGACGTCTCTGAAGAGTTGTTCTCTTTCTCTTCTTCTTCTTCTCCATCTGTCCCAGACGCCATGAAGACTACTCCCGACTCTTCACTGTAAAATTTACAAAACAAACATGTTAGACTCCTCAATTTATCAGCACTTTCCAACCAATTCCTATCTCTATACACACTCCCCATCTATAGCATCTCATATGGTAGCCATGTAGTAGCCCCCTAGAGCCAGGTAGTAGCCCCCTGTAGCCAAGTAGATGCCCCCTGTAGCCAGTAGATGCCCCCCTTTAGCCAGTTGATGCCCCCTGTTATCAGTTGATGCCCCCTGTAGCCAGTGAGATGCCCCCCTGTAGCCAGTGATATGTCCCTCTGTAGCTAGTGTGCCCCCATTGTAGCCAGTAGATGCCCCTGTAGTCAGTAGATGCCCCCTGTAGCCAGTAGATGCCCCCCCTTGTAGCCAGAGATGCCCCCCTTGTAGCCAGAGATGCCCCCCTGTAGCCAATGATGCCCCTGTAGCCAGTAGATGTCCCCTGTAGCCAGTAGATGCCCCCGTAGCCAGTGATGCCCCCATTGTAGCCAGTGATGCCCCCCTTCTAGCCAGTGATGTCCCCCCTGTAGCCAGTGATGCCCCACCCTGTAGCCAGTGATGCCCCCCTCGTAGCCAGTGATGCCCCACGTAAGCCAGTGATGCCCCCCTTGTAGCCAGTGTGCCCCCCTTGTAGCCAGTGTGCCCCCCTTGTAGCCAGTGTGCCCCCTGTAGCCAGTATGCCCTCATTGTAGCCAGTGTGCCCCCCTTGTAGCCAGTTATGCCCCCTTGTAGCCAGTGTGCCCCATTTTAGCCAGTGTGCCCCCATTGTAGCCAGGGTGCCCCATTGTAGCCAGTGTGCCCCCCTTGTAGCCAGTGTCCCCATTGTAGCCAGTGTGCCCCCATTGTAGCCAGGATGCCCCCATTGTAGCCAGGATGCCCCCATTGTAGCCAGTTGCCCCCCTGTAGCCAGTGATGCCCCCCTTGTAGCCAGGATGCCCCCCTTGTAGCCAGGATGCCCCCCTTGTAGCCAGTGTCCCATTGTAGCCAGGATGCCCCCCCTTGTAGCCAGGTTGCCCCCTTGTAGCCAGGACGCCCATGTGAGCCAAATGCCCCATTGTAGCCAGATGCCCCCATTGTAGCCAGGATACCCCCATTGTAGCCAGTCCGCTCTTGTAGCCAGGATGCCCCCATTGTAGCCAGGATGCCCCCCTTGTAGCCAGGATGCCCCCATTGTAGCCAGGATGCCCCCCTTGTAGCCAGGATGCCCCCTTGTAGCAGGGTGCCCCCCTTGTATACAGGATGCCCCCATTGTAGCCAGGATGCCCCCCTTGTAGCCAGTGATGCCCCCTGTAAGTAATTATAAAATAACAAAAGATTTAACTCACCTCGGTTCCCGTGCCCCCCGGTTTCCGGGGGCTGCTAGCATGGGAGCTTGGCGGGGCTTTAAAGCAGCGTGACGTCATCAACGTTTGGCTTCCCGCTGCCCCAAGTTTCCCAAAGGGCCCCTCCTGGGCGGCAGAGTTTCCAGCCGGGGAAAGCCCCAGCGCCCACAGGGGGGGGTGAAACTGTGCCCCCCCTGTGACGCTTGTTTACAGGGGAGGGTAAAGGACGGGAACGACCCCGTCCCCCCACCTCCCGCAGCTTGGCTCTGCGCACTCGCGCAGGTTCCAGGGGCCCTCCCCCGGGCGGCCCAAGGTGGGGCCGCGGCGCCCCCCCCCCGGGTGAGGGGACCTCGGCCCCCCGGGGCACCGCACCCCTCCCCCGCCCCTGGGAACGGCCCGGGGGGACCCGCCCCCTATCAACCCTGAAAACCTCTGCATTTAAATGGAGAAATGGGGGGACTCTCCAATAGACAAAAAAAGGGAAAACGATTTAGCGAGCAAAAAGCCATTTGGGAATTTTTTTGGGGAAACGCCCATAGAAGTGAATAGGGGGAAAGGGCCTTCTCTTTCCTTATACATAGCAAAGCGGATGTTCCTTAGGGGGGAACACCCTGTTTTGATGCGGGTAATTTTACTACCGTTTGGAACTGACCCACCAAACCCCAACCAAATGCAAAGGCACATTGTTGCTTGGTGCAAAAGTTCCCTCACGACCCGACGAAATCGGGTCACCTTTGAAGGGTCTGGGGGTTGGATCCCCCCTGGACCACCGCAGGCGTTTGGCGTAACCCCAAAACCGGGGAAAAGAATCTAATGGTCCCTTTTTTCCCCCAGGGGCCCCCCGCAAAGCGGGATGGACTTGCGCGGCGGGATTCCACCAGTCACTACCACCTGGCCGGTGCTTGCCTGGTGGTGGGGGCCAAGGGTAGGCGAGGTAAAGAATGGGGGCATCCCCTCGAAATGGGGGAAACCGGCAAGAAGGTCAGGCAGGTGGTTTAGGTTGGGTGAACTTCAGGCAGAAGGTCAGGGCAGGCGGCAATTTTCGGGGTGGAAAAACTAAGAAAGGGGTTTCGGTAACCTTTGGGCAAGCCCAAGGGCTTTCTGGGAAATTTTTCCCCAAAATAGGCATTGCACTAAAGACCCGGGAAAAGGGCCACTGGGAAAAGGCGGGCTAAAATAGGGGGCAGGGGGCCCTTTTAAGGGCCAAATTCCCGGGCGCACTGCCCTTTTTTTAAAAATCTCAACTTCCCGGGCCGGGGCGCTCCCAAAGGGGGCGGCGCCGCCACGGGGCCCGGGGGACCGAGACGGACGGCGGGAAAGCGTGGGGGGGTTTAATCATTTGGAAACCCTTTGGCAGGGGAAATGACCCAAAACCCCGGACCCGGGGTGCGGGGACGGGGCCCCGCTCAGATCGGGCCCAAGGGAATTGCGCCTCGACCCGGGACAGGGTTCCGCGGGAAAGCACCCCGTGACAAAAACCCCCCCCCCCCTTTGGGCCCCCCGCCTTCTTTTTTAGAGTGGAAAAATTTCTGAATAATGCCTGTAGTCCAGGAAGTTCTCCTCCCCCCCAAAACCCCAAAAAACCCCCCCCCCCCCCTTTCCTCGGGCCCGAACCCCTTCCAGTCTACAAGAAAATACGTTTCCCCCCTAGTCCCCCTCATCCCCAAAAATTTTTTTTAACCACAAAGCCTTTAAAGGGGCATCACCACAAGGAAGGAGGGACTCCCTTCTGGAGAAGAACGATTAAGGACCATGGGTTTAGAACGAACAGGGAAAGGGAGTTGGGAAAACCAAAGGTTTGGGGGGGCGACCGGGTTTTTAAAAGGCCCAAACCGGGTTTTTTCGCTTAAAAAACCCTCGAAGGTTTCCAAAAAAACGGGTCCCATTTTGGAAGGGGGGGGGAAAAATTTTGGGGCCCGGACAAATCTGGCTGACAGCCACCCCTTTAATCACCCGGGAAAAGAACGGGAGGAGGGCTTTTCTTTTTATCTGCCTGCCCTTCATGCGGTAAACCCCCGAAAAACCGGGAAGGGGGATTGCGGGTCAGGACCAAAGGGTCCCAAAGTCCTGGGCCCCCAGAGTAAACAGGGGGGACCCCGGATAAAGGACCCAAAGCGGGAGGGGGTTGGGGGGGGATGTAAGCCTTACACCCCCAAAAGGGGAGAGGCACCC
This sequence comes from Phyllomedusa bahiana, assembly GCA_025379985.1. Lineage (NCBI taxonomy): Eukaryota > Metazoa > Chordata > Amphibia > Anura > Hylidae > Phyllomedusa > Phyllomedusa bahiana. The sequence continues at coordinate 32,561 of JAODAL010024147.1, read as the reverse complement.
GCACCGACTTTTGGGAAAATTAATAAAAATTCCCGCCCAAGAAAGTAATTTGGGGCCCGTCATTTTTGGCCTTTTGCAGACCGAAATGGCGCAGGTAACATCCCGAACTTAATTCACTCTCTCCCCCTTTGGCCATTCGCCTGAGGGGGGGTAAGCCGAGGAGAAGTCAAGCTTCACCTGGTTTTTGCCGCAAAGGGCCCGCCAGAATTTAAAAACAACTGCCCCCCCGATCAAGATGATTTGGGGAGGGGAAAACCGTGCAGGAAAAGAAAAATGTTGAAAAAAATAGCTCGGCCAGGCGCGGGGCCAAGGCAGACCCGGCAAAGGGGAAAAAAATTGGGGGATTTTAAAAAAACCCGGTCTAAAACCAACCCACAAAAAAACGGTATTACCGGAAAAGAAAGGGGGAAGGGCGGTTTATGAAATCCCTCGCCACGTGAGACCATGGTTCCGTAAAGGGGTGGGGAGTGGGTGCAAGAGACCTGCCCCCTTGTGGCGAGGAGCCCCTTTTTGCGACACAGGAGGGACAACCCCCTGGAAAGAACCCTTTAAAAGTCCTTGGGGGGTCCGGGAAACCAATATAACCCGGGAAAAACAGAGAAAAAATTTTTGTGGGGACCCGAATTTCCCCCGGGCCCCCATGAACAGTGACCCCACTTCAAGGTAAACCCCCACGGACGCAGGGCGGGCTATGCCTTCCCCCCGGTGGGACATCCGAAAGGGCGCAGGGGGGCGGGGGAAAAAGGCATTTTTGGGGGAAATTTTTTCTCGGGATCGCTTCTTCCACCCCCCAAAGTCGGAGACACGGGAGGCAAACGCCCTTCACGTTTTTCTCGGGGAGGGCGAAAAATTTAAATTTTGAAAATTAAAGGGGAGAAAAAAGCACCACCTAGCCTGGCGTGGATTTTAAATTTCTGGGGGATCCTGGAGGGAAATGGAGGTTTTTATACAGTTTAAAAACCAAAAGGGTCCGGGCCCCTTCCCCGCAAATATCGCCCTTTCTTTCCCGGGGCCCGTTTTTTTGGCTAAAAAATTAAATTCCCCCATCTCCAAAGGTTAAATTTCCCCTCCCCCTGTGGGAAAAAGGTTTTTGAAAAGAAGCCACCAAATACTGTTTTTCCTTTGGCCCTTTTTTTTTTCTGAGGAAATTATTTCCCGGCTTTTCCGATGAGGCCCTCTATTTTAAAACGAGAAGGGGTTTGCTGGGGCTGGCCTGACAGGGGTGGACGCAGAAAGGGAAAAGGCCGTTTTTTAAACTTTGGGAACGCTTCCTCGGCCCTTTGGAAGGCCCGCTCCGTGGATTGGCGTTCTTCCTCGGAGGGGCCCCCCAAAGGGACCACCCCGCGTGGAGAAAGGGGCGGAATAAACTGCCGGGAAAAAATTTAGAAGCCAGGGAACCCTTTTTAATTTGGCCCCCCCAGGCCCACTGGGGGTGGGGCCAAAACAAAAACGGCTGACAACTTTGGGTGGGTTCCCTCAATAGCCCTTGGGCCAGATAATATAATGCCCGGGAAAGGGAAAGGGTTTACCCTTTTTTTGGAAAAGGCACTTCCCCAATTTTGGGAACAAGTGATTAGCTTTGTGGCGCTGTAAACCTTTGGGGGACGTGAAAGGGGGTGGTCTCAAGAACAGGGGATTTTAACAGGAAAGTCGCCAGGGAGACCACGACACAGGTATAGGAAAAAGATCCCTGAAACATCATTAACGAACTCCTTGGGAAAAGGCAGGGGCCCCTTAAAACAGTCCGAAAGGCCATCACCAGGGGATCCCAAAGTGAACCCCCTCTCGGGTTTTAAAACCGTCCCTTTCCCCCATCGCCCTTGCGGATTCGGACCCAAATGTAGGCCCTCCTCAGATCCCCAAATTTGGGAAAAAACCCTTTTCCCCTTAACCGGGCGAATAGTTCCCTTTTATCAACGGGAGAGGGTAAACCGTTTTTTACCCCTTTTTCTTTTTTCAACCCCGGTAGGTTTCCCATGCAGGGGGGCCTTAAAAGGGGGCCTCCCTTTTTTCCAAAAAGAAGAAAAAAATCCTGCTTTCCCCCCGGGAAAAAGAAGACCTTCGAATAGATCCTTTTTTTAAGAAATTTTCCCGGATGTACTCAGACCCTGGGTTGGGTCTCAGGAACGGATAAGGGGTGGAAATCCTGCCCCGAGGAGGACTGGGTACCGGGCAGAAGAAATCGGGGGCAATCATACGACGAAGGGGGCGGGAAAATTCCCCCTGCTTTTTTTTTCTGGAAAAGACATCAAAAAACCACGATATGACGCGGGGGGGACCCGCAAAAAGCTTTAGAAAATTAAAGGGGAAGGTTTAAACATCGGGGGAGGGGGGCCACCAAAAGCGGACCGGGGCACTCCCGGGCCCCCCTCCCAAAACCCTTTTTCCCTCTGCCAGTCAAGCAAACCCGGGGGAAGTTTTCTGCAACCAGGGAAACCCAAAAAGGAAAATTTTTGAGGGAAACCGGGGGAAACACAAAAACGACAGTTCCCTCTTTATGCAGTTTCTTTCCCAAATTTTAAAAGGGAAAAGTGGCTTTCCTAAAGGTAACGGGCAAAATCGCTGAGGGGTCCCCCCCCACCCACGGAGGAGAAGGAAAAAAAAAAGGGGTTTTTCCAGGAAACCACGGGGAAAAATTGGGGTTTGAAACAACCCCGGGAGCCTTTCCCAAAAAATTCCCCCAGCCGAAAGGATTCCCGGAAGGCTTAAGCTTGAAAAATGGGTCCCGGCTTCCGTGCCCCACCAGGACCCCGGGGATGTTCAGGGGGAGGGAAGACTGCACACCCCTAGGGACGCCTCTCCCACGTGGGCCCAGGGGCGCTCTTTTCCCCGCCCCCCCCCCCGGACGGGGCATGCAACCCCCCGAGATGTTTAGGGCTGCCACAGTAAGACATTTGGTTTTTCCTTACGAGTTGGTCAAGTTCCCGCGGAGGGCAGGTGGGCTTTTAAACCCCTGGCAAAGGCCTCTTTCCCCCGGCTTGGGTTGGGGAAAGGGGGCCCGGGAGGCCCTTTGAAACACCGGGGCAAAGGGCGGGATTTGGGGTGTGGGAGGACGGGCTTGCCCCCTTGGGGGAGCCCTCAGTCTCTCGCGAAGCGGAAAATCAATTTCCCGGGTTGCCAAAAAGGGTGAAACTCGCCCAAAGAAGACGTAGAGCCCCGGGCGGCGAGGGGATCCCTTTAAACTGGCTGAAGGCCCTTCTTGAACAAGGCGCACAACGCTTTCATCGTTTTTCCCAACCCCCCTCCGAAAGCCAAATGGCGGGAAATGCAAAGGCGTAGTCTCCCACGGAGTCCTTTCCCTTCCTGCAGGTTCAACAGGGGTTTTTTTGCAGACGAAGGGGCGGCAAAGGGTCTTTGAAGACACTTCGGAAAATTTTGTAAAAAGGGCACCAGTCAGGGTGGGCCGGGCGCCCCCGGTCCCAAGAGGGGTTTTCCCAGGCCAGGGGGTTTAAACCCTAGAGGAGACCCGTACCACGAAGGCCACCTTGGATCTTTCCGAAGGGAACTGAACCCGCCATAAGGGTTTCCCCATGAAGGGGGGCACTTGGGGATTAAAACCCCCGCAGGGTTTTGGGGTCCCCTCAAACTTTTTCCGGGAAAGGACAAACGGAGCTTAGGACCCAAAATGGAGGGCCCCAAAGGGAGGAAACGCAAGCCCCCACTGCTGCTTTCTGAGTGGGGGAAAGAGCTGCTTCCTCATGGAGGGGGAGCTTCTCGAGCTGGGTGCGCTTGGGTGCCCCGAAACTGTTTTGAATTTTCTTGACCACGACGGGGTGATGTTGGGGGACGCTCGGGAAGGGCACCTTTTTCCGGGGGCCATGGGGCCCGGGTCTTACTTAAAAGGCTGGAGGTGGAACCCCTGGACACCGCCCTGGCGATGGGCGTAAGCCCACACCCCGGGGTGGAATCTTTAAATGGGTCCCCCCTAATTCAACCCAAACCCGCCGCAAAGCGGAAGGACTTGCGCGGCGGGGAAACCACCCCGGTCAATACCACTGGCGGGGGTTGGGCCCCGGTGGCGGCCAAGGGTAGCGAGGTACAAATGGCAGTCAGGCTCGTAGTCGGGGGCTGCAGGGGGTCAGGGGAGGCGCAAGGTTTTTGGTCGGTAAACGTAAGCAAATTTTGGGTTTTGGGACAAAAGGTGGGAAAAACAAAAGGGTTTTTTGGAACGCCCTTTTCCCCAATAGGCATGTGCACTAAAGATATGGCAAAGGCCACTGGGAAGAGGCTGGGCTGAAATAGGAGCAGTGCCCGGTAATGGCCAATTACCGGCGCACTGTCCCTTTAAATCTCAGACTGCCGGCGCGCGCGCTCCCTAAGGGGCGGCGCCGCGCACGCCGAGGGACCGAGACGGACGGGGCAGGAGCGTGGCCGGGTAAGTCACTGGAGACCCGGGCAGCGGGATGAGCGGACCCCGGACCCGAGGTGCGGGACGGGGCGCCGCTAAGAGTCGGGGCACGGATGCGCCTGTGACCCGGGACGAGGGTTGCAGGAGCATCCGTGACAACCATTAAGCAGTTCCCCACCAGCCCCCCCCCCTTTATTCCCGAATTCTCCTTTTCCTTAGTACATATAGGTTTGACCACTTAAGCTCTCAGTTATTTTACAATTTTTTTTTATGTTTTTCATGATACAGTGGGTTGCAAAGGTCTTCCTATCCCTTGAACTGTTCCTCATTTTTAAACGTTATAGCCACAAACTTAAATGTGATTTGTTATTTTATGTGACAGAGTAACACAAAGTAAGAAGTATTTGCGAAGGTAAAGAAAATGATACGTGCTTTTCCAAATTTCTGTAAATTAAAAAACTGAAAAGTATGGAGTTCATATGTATTCAGCCCCCCGGAGTCAATACTTTGTAGGACCACCTTTAGCTGATATACCTGTTGCAGTCTGTTGAGGGATGTCTCTAAAAGCTTTGCACAGATTTAGCTATACATGCCACACATATGCACGACACACTTTTCAGCTTTTTAATTTGCAAAAATTTTGAAAAAAACATAACATTTTCTTTACACTTTAGAAATACTTGCTACTTTGTGTTGCTCTATCACATAAAATATCAATAAAATATAATTAAGTTTGTGGCTGTAACGTTTACAAATGAGGAACAGTTTAAAGGGGTGTTCCAGACCTATTCATGCTCATTGGTCCGTCGGAGTATGAGTAAAAATAGAAGATAAACCTCATACTCGCACTTTACATACACTATATAAAAAGCACATCTGCATGTTTTTCTCACAATCTGGCAATGAATCAGAAATAAACCTTCCCCGTTTTAGGTCAATTGGGAGCCAAAATTATTTATATTTGCCAAATGCCAGAATAATGAGAGAGATAATTTTTAAGGCATTTTTATTACTTTCTGCAAAGTCAAAAGTTTCCACACATTTCATTAGTATTTGGTAGCATTGCTCTTAAGCTGTATGGGCGACATGCATGTATTTTAGTGTTGAGACGCCATTGTTATTGCGCGCATTAGTGGCGTAGAATGGGCCTGAATCTATGAACCTGTTCTACTGCGGGTCATAGATTTAGCGCTTTCTAGCTACTAAGCAACAATTCTAGCTGAGATAAACCTCTTTTAAATTGGTCTACCTGTTCCAGCAGTAATGCGCTTGGATTTGCCGTTCAAAAGTCATAAATGTGTAGAATCAGTTGTAGCACGACACACCTCCAGCACGCCCTACGATTTTAGGCGCATTATAAAGCGTCCACAGCACTTTGTAATGCGCCTAAAATCGTAGGATTTTGGAGTACGCCTGATTAAAAATATAGCGAATGGGGCTGCCCCAAAGGATGCAGATGTTACGGATGCAGGTAGTGGATCCGCTGGACCACCGCAAGCGGTGGTGTAAGCCGTACCAGGAAGCGGAATCTAAGTAGAGCCCGCCGCAAAGCGGATGGACTTTTGCTGCGGCGGGAGAACTACCGGGTCGCTTCCACTGGCGTGACTTGCTTGCGGTAGGCAGCCAAGGCAGCGCGTGGTACCAAATCGTGTGGAACGTAGGGTAGTCGGGGACAGGCGGGAGGTTCCAGGACGGGCGGCGAAGGTTCGTGGTCAAGAAACGGGTGCGTAAGGGTTTTTCGGTACACGGTAGACAGGAAACGATAACAGGAAACGCTTTCTCTAGAGGTTAAGGCACTATAGATCCGGCAAGGAAGTGCCGGGGCGGAAAACCTTATATAGGGTCAGCGGTCAGCAACAACCAATTACTGACGCGCTGGCCCTTTTAAATTTTCAGAGAAGTACCGCGCGCGCGCGCAAAGGGGCGCGGCCACGCACGGCAGCCGGAAAGAGAGCCGTGGAGGACACAGGAGCGCGGCAGGGTAAGTGGTCGCACTCGGGGGCGAGCACCCCCACGGCCCACCTGCGGACCCGCGGCGCTACTCGTCCCCGGGGGCCAGGGAGCAGGGGGCCCAGAAAACGGGTGCGCCCCACAGCCCGCCCCCTGCTGCGGGACCACCCGTGACAGTACCGCCCCCCCCTTTGGGCCTCCCCTTCTTTCCTAGAAAGAAAAACTTCTTTAAAGCAAGTCAACGATCCAGGATGTTGTCCCCCGGGCTCCCCACGATCTCTCCTCCGGTCCCAAATTCCTCCCAATCGATGAAAAAGTGTCGCTTCCCTCTAAATAGACTTCATAGCCAGAATTTCTCTTACTGGGGAACACGTTGGAGGCCTCCGCTTCAGGGGGGGGAGGGGACAACTTTCTTCGGGGAAACGATTGAGCACGACAGGCTTCAGCAGCGATGCATGAAACGCGTTTGGAATACGCATGGTGGGAGGGAGCCGGAGTTTAAATAGGCCACAGGATTGATCCTGCTTAACCCTCAAATGGCCCCAGGAACCGTGGACCCAGCTTAAAAACTAGGGATTTTTGAGCCGGACGTATTTGGCAGACAGCCACAACCTTCTCACCGAAGCGAAGATGGGGGATGTTTTCCTCTTCTTGTCCGCCTGCGACTTCATGCGGGCAGCAGCTTGCTGCAGGGATTTGCGCGTCTGCTCCCAATGGTAGTCATTCCCGGGACCAGGGTGTCTACGGCGGAACCTGGAGGCAGAAGGCAGAGGAGGGCGGGGATGCAGCCCATAGACGATAAAAGAAGGGAGTAGACCCGTGGATTCAGAGTCCAGAGATTTTATACGAGAATTCGGCCCAGGGCAGTAGACCCGGACCAATCCGTCTTGACGTGGCCAGACGAAGTGGCGAAGGTATGTGCCAAGGACTTGGTTGATCCTCTCCACCTAAACCTTTGGCCCTGCGGGGGTAAGCCGAAGAAAAGTCCAAACTTTACTTGCAACCTGGAGCAGAGGGCACACCAGAACTTGGAGACAAAATTGGACCCCACGGTCCGAGACGATGTGACATGGGGGGCCGTGTAGACGGAAGATGTGTTCAAAGTAGAGTGTAGCGAGCCGAGGGGGCGGATGGAAAGACCTGGTAATGGGATAAAAATGCCCATCTTTGAAAAACGGTCTGCAAACCCACCCAAATGACATTTATTGCCAGAAGACGGGGGGAAGTCGTGATGAAGTCCATAGACACTTGGGACCAATGGGAACTCCGGCGTGGGCAAAGGGGTTTGCAGAAGACCAACGGCATGACGGGGGGTCTTTTTCCCGGGCGCAGATAATAACAGCTTTCACAAATTCTCTTGTGTCCTTAGCCAGAGTCGGCCACCAATAGAAGCGAGAGATTAGCTGAAGGTCTTTTGAGCGCCAGGATCCCCGGGGCCACCAAGGGAAAATGCCCCACTTTTAGAATCCTCCTCCGGAAGAGCCGGACGAAACGTAAGTCTTCCCCCGAGGAGTTGCTGGAGGTCCACCGGAGCAACATGAACCAGACGTTCGGGGGAAATAATATGCTGAGGACCGGGGTCTTCCCCGATGGTACAAAAGGGGCGGGAGAGAGCATCACCTTGACGTTTTTTTTCGCCGGGCGGAAGTGGATCCGGAAGTAAAAAGCGCGAGAAGAACAGCGACCACCTGGCTTGGCGTGGATTCAGGCCTGAGCTGACTGAAGAAAACAGAAGATTCTTGTGATCTGTATAAATGCCCATGGGGTGGCAAGCCCCTTCCAGGAGGTGGCGCCATTCCTCCAGGGCCAGTTTATGGCTAGCAATTCCCCGACCCCAAATGGCAAATATTCTTTTCCGCTGGGGAAAAAAGGTCTTGGAAAAAAAAAACCGCAAGTGCGAGTTCTGCCCTTGGTCCCTTTCTGCATGAGAACCGCCCCTGCTCCCACAGACAGGCAATCCACCTCCAGGGCGAAAGAATTTTTCTGGGTCCGGGCGAGACAGGATAGGTGCAGAGGCAAAGGCCGCTTTAAGCTCCGAAAATGCCTTCTCGGCCTCCTGTGGCCAGAGTCCCGATTGGCGTTCTTTTTGGTAAGGGCCACAATTGGTGCCACCAGTGTGGAAAAGGGGGAATGAACTGGCGGTAGTAATTGCGAACCCCTAAGAAACGCTGTATGGCCCCGAAGTCCGACAGGTCGAGGCCCACTGCAGAACGGCCGCTAACTTCTCTGGGTCCATCTGTAGGCCTTTACCGAGATGATGTATCCTAAGAACGGAAGGCAGTCCGATGAAAAGGCAATTTTTTCCCCAACTTGGCGTACAACTGGTTACTGCGGAGGCGACTCAGTACCTGGCGCACATGCACCCGATGGGTTCTGGGGAAACAGGAGAAAAGATCAGAATGTCGTCTAGGTAAAACGATGACGCAGGAATAAGGAGGTCTCCTGAAAATATCGTTAACAAATTCCTGGAAGACAGCTGGCGTGTGCACAATCCGAAAGGCATCACCAGGTATTGAAGTGTCGTCACGCAATATTAAAAGGCCTCTTCCATTTCATTCCCTTCACGGATTCTAACGAGGGGTTGTAAGCTCCCCGCAGGTCTAAATTTGGAAAAAATCTTGGGGCCCCCCGGAGCCCGGTCGAAGAGATTCAGAGATTAGAGGTAATGGATATCGGCTTCTTCACGGTGACCTTGTTAAGAAACCCGGTTAGTCGATGCATGGACGTAGAGAACCATCCTTTTCCTCAACGAAGAAGAAACCGGCTCCCGCTGGGGAAGAGGACTTGCGGGTAAAGCCCTTCTCCAAATTCTCCTTGAGTAGGCCGACATGGCCCGGGTTTTTAGGTACGGATAAACGGGTAGACCCTGCCACGAGGAGGACTGGTCCCAGGAAGAAGGTCAATTGGACAGTCATAGGGCCGATGGGGGCGCAGCGTCTCTGCCTCTTTTTCAGAAAAGGGCATCCGCAAATCCCTGGTATTCTGCTGGCAGGCCTGGCAAAAGGTCTGGGAGATGGCTGCGGAGAGATGGCACGCACCGGGCGAGGTGCGACCAGACATTGACTCCCGGGAATTCGTCCCCAACGCAAGACCTCGCCGGTCTTCCAGTCGAGTGTAGGGGCATGGTGTTGCAGCCAGGGGAGCCCCAAAGGATCGCCCGACGAAGACCTTTTAGCACGTGGAAGGCAATCTTCTCCTTGTGCAGAGCCCCCACCTGGAGGGAGACTGGCCTGGTGGATGTTACCCGACGGAGTCGCTCAGGAGTTCCCCACTGCTGAAGAGATCACAGAGGTCTTTCCAGCCGGGCCATTTTGCAGGCGATAAACGGGCTACCAGGGAGGCGTGGATAAAAGTCCCCGGGAGACCCAGAATCCAGGAAGGCAGGAGCCTGAAACGAGAGGCCAGCGTCCGTCGTGACTAGTTACCGGCATCGTCAGACTGGAGGAAAAAATAATTTGGGACCTAGGGACGCCTCTCCCTACGGGCCCCTAGGTGCGAGCGGTTTTTTCCCCGGCCCGCTGGGGACGCAGCGGGCCAACCTCGGAGGAGATGATCAGGAAGACTGGCACAATACAAACAAAGATTCTCCGAACGGCGACGGGATCGTCTCTTGGGCCGATAGGTGAGCCCCGGTCCACCTGCATGGGTTCCCACTGTGAGACTGCGATATTGGCCCGCGGGAGCTTTTGGAATACAGGGGCTAGCCGAGGCAGTCGGCGAGGGCAGACAGTGTCCGCGGTTCCTGGCGAAGCTCTTCCTGTCCTTTTCGGTTTAAACGCACATCAATGCGGGTGGCCAAGTGGATGAGTTCACTCAGAGAGGACGGAAATTTTTCTCTAGCGGCTAGTGCGTCCTTCACCCTGCCTTTGGGCAGGCCCTTCTTTAAAAAGTGGCGCAGAGGGCTGCGTCATTCCCGGATAACTCCGAGGCCAATGTAAAGAAATTGTATAGCATAGTCTCCTACGGAGGAGTCTCCCTGGCGAAGGCTCAGGAGTGCTGGTCTCAGTGACGAGCACGTGGGAGGTTCCCGAAAACGCTACGGAATTCTTGGGAGAAGGCCTGTTTGGTCTGCGGCACGGGGTCGTTCCTGTCCCAGAAGGGAGTTGCCCAAGCCAGAGCCTTCCCAGAGAGTAGGCTGACCACGAATGCCACCTTTGCCCTCTCCGTGAGGAACTGATCGCCATCAACTCGACGTGCATGGAGCACTGGGTTTATGAAACCCCTTTCAAAGCTTGGGTCCCCCCTCGAACTTAGATGGGGAGAGAGAGTCGCAGCTTGGGACCCACCGAAGCCCGGAACAGGAGGCGTGGGGGGAACCAACCGGCGGAGAAGGCGGCTGCTGCGACGTAGGAGCTGGTCGCACCATGTCGGACAGCTGATCCAACTGCTGTGCTTGTTTGGCAATCTGCTGCGACTTGCTGAGCGACAAGGATGTGAGATCCGCAAGGTACTGGGTAAGAGTGGATTGGGGGATATGGTCGGGGATCTAACTGTTACGTATGCAGGTAGTGGATCCGCTTTTGGACCACCGCAAGCGGTGGTGTAAAGGCCGTACCAGGGAGCAGAAACTAAGTAAGCCCGTTTTTCCCCCAGAGCCCGCGCAAAGCGGGATGGACTTGCTGCGGCGGAGAACTAAAAGGTCGCTTCCAAATGGCGTGACTTGCTTGCGGTGGCAGCCAAGGCACGCGTGGTACAGAATCGTGTGACGTAGGCGAAGTCGGGGGACAGGCAGGAGGTCAGGACAGGCGGCGAAGGTTCGTGGTCAAGAAACGGGTGTGTAAAGGTTCGGTACACGGTAGACAGGAAACGATACAGGAAACGCTTTCTCTAGAGGCTGTAAGGCACTATAGATCCGGCAAGGAAGTGCCGGGGCGGAAACCTTATATAGGGTCAGGGGGTCAGCAACAACCAATTACTGACGCGCTGGCCCTTTAAAAATTTCAGAGAAGTTACCGCGCGCAGCGCGCTAGGGGCGCGGCCCACGCACGGCAGCCGGCAGAAACCGTGAGGACACAGGACGCGGCAGGGTAAGTGGTTCGCACTCGGGGGGCGAGCCCCGCCCACGGCCGACTGCGGACGCGGCCCTACTGTGCCCGGGCCGTTTGGACAACGGGGCAAGACACGGGTGCGCCCGCAGCCGGACCCCCCCCCCCCGGCGCGGGACACCCGGACAGCAGATTCTGGGCAAAGTCCCATTTATATCATGTCGCCCTATGGATTCTCACCATAGCTGGTGGAACTGAGCCATGTTTGGTAGGTCGCCTTGCTCGCACCTGCCTTTTCAGCCCTTTGGCCCAAAAATTTTAATAGGATTGGATCAAGGACTTTGTGATGGCCACTCCAAAACATCGACTTGGTTATCCCCTTAAGTCATTTTTTAACCCGTTTGGCATTGCTTTGGGTTTTTGTCCATTTAGAAGTTCCCTTTCCTCTAAAATTTTTAACTTCCTGCCTGATGCCTTGAGTGTTGCTTTTACGATGTTATCTAGTTTATGAAGTGCCAAGTCCCCCCTGCAGCAAAACAACCCCACAACATTATGCTGCCACCCCTGTGTTTCACAGTAGGAATGGTGTTCTTAGGCTTCCAAGATTCTCCCTTTTTCCAAATGTAACAATGGTCATTATGGCCATACAGTTCAATTTTAGTTTTGTTAGTGCACAGGACATGTCTCTAAAAATGTAGGTCTTTGTTCCTGTGTGCATTTGCAAACATAATCTGGCTTTTTTTACATAAACTAAGACTAGAAGAATCTTAAAAAATGCAAGATTTATAAAGCGTATAATAAATCTGGTGCATGTTTAAATTGTCTAGTCTAAATTTAAACCATTTATTAGTTGGCATCATTTATGGCAATTTTTTGATATACATTAAGCCACGCCCACTTTCTGTGAAACCACATCCCTTAAAGCAACCACACCCCTTTTGTCAGACGAGGAGCGAAAGTGCCAAAAAACTGACTAAAACACGTGATAAATGTGGTGTGAAGCATATATGCCATTATTTTGGTGCAAATTGCCATAGTAAATATGCTCCATTGTCTTTGAGGGATAGAAAACCATGGTTCACCACACTTTTCTATTCCATAAAGAAATTGTATACAGAGAAAACGTATTAGAAACGAATAACAATTTGGCTAAGTTTACTGTATTTTCATCCACTTTCAATCACTTGTATAGGGCAGTTATGCAGCACTCCACTTTCCCAAAGATGGTGAAAGGTCCAGCAGTTACAAATCACGTTTCTTTATTATTATTATTATTATTATTATTATTTTTTTGAGCGCCATTGATTCCAGGGCGCTGTACATTAAAGAGGGTTACAAACATAACATAAGTCGAACAAGTTCAATGCTGACAGTATGTGACAATCAACTGGCACAGAGGGAAAAGAGAACCCTGCCCGCGAGGGCTTACAATCTACAAGGAAGGGGGAAAGAGACAGAAGGTGAGGGGCAGACATGTTTGTTAAGGGTGTAGTGACAGAAGGGGTACTATAGTTTATAGGCTCCTGAAAAGATGGGTTTTCAGGTTGCTTTTGAAGCTGGTGAGAGTGGGGGAGAGTCTGATGTGTTGGGGAAGTGAGTTCCACAGTGTGGGGGAAGCGCGGGAGAAGTCTTGGAGACGGTTGTGTGAGGAGCTGATAAGGGGAGAGCAGAGAAGACGGTCCTGTGAGGAGCGGAGATTTCGTGAGCAGAGATATCTGGAGATTAAGGCAGAGATGTATAGAGCGGAGAAGTTATGGAGAGCCTTGTAGGTCATGGTTAACAACTAGAAGTGAATTCGCTGGACAATTGGTAGCCAGTGAAGGGATTGGCAGAGGGGAGAGGCAGAGGAGTAGCGAGGAGAGAGGTGAATCAGACGGGCAGCAGAGTTGAGGATGGATTGAAGGGGAGCGAGAGTGCTAGATGGGAGGCCACAGAGAAGGATGTTGCAATAGTCTAGGCGGGAGATGACGAGAGCATGGACCAGTATTTTTGTAGTGTCAGGGTTGAGGAATGAGCGGATTCGTGAAATATTTTTCAGGTGGAGGCGGCAGCAGAGGTGAGGGTTTGGATGTGTGGTTTGAAGGACAAAGCGGAGTCAAGGGTTATCCCAAGGCAGCGGACTTGCGGGACTGGTGAGAGTGTGGAGCCATTGACTGTAATAGAGAGATCAGTTGGAGGGATGGAGGGGGATGGTGGACAGATGATGAGTTAAGTTTTCTCTACATTAAGTTTTAGGAGACGGAAGGAGAAGAAGGAGGAAATGGACAACAGACAATCTGGGATCTTGGACAGTAAAGAGTTAATGTCTGGGCCGGAGATGTAGAGTTGGGTGTCGTCAGCAAGCATACAGGTGGTATTGAACGCCATGTGAAGCTATGAGCTGACCTAGACCAAGAGTGTAGAAAGAGAAGAATAGTGGGTACAGGACTGACCCCTGGGGGACACCAACAGAGAGCGGGCAAGAGGAGGAGGTGGAGCATGAGTGAGAGACGCTGAATATTCGCTCAGTGAGGTACGAGGAGATCCAGGAAAGGGCTGAGTCCATGATGCCGAGGGAGGAGAGGATGTGTAGGAGGAGTGAATGGTCGACGGTGTCAAAGGCAGAGGACAAGTCTAAGGGGAGAAGGATCGAGTAGTGACGTGAGGCTTTGGCGGTTAATAGGTCATTGATGACCTTGGTTAGGGCAGGTTCACTAGAGTGGTGGGGTCGGAAACCAGATTACAGTGGGTCAAGAAGAGAGTTGGAGAAGATGTGGGAGGACAGCTGAGGATAGACATGCTGCTCGAGGAGTTTGGAGGCAAAAGGGAGCAGTGAGCTGGGGCGATAGTTGGACACAGAGGAGGGGTCAAGAGATGGTTTCTTTAGGATCGGAGTGATGGTGGCATGCTTAAAGGAGGAAGGGAAGATACCTGAGGTTAGTGATAGGTTGAAAAGGTCAGGGATGAGGTGGGATGGCAGTGGATTACAGATAGTGAGGTTGGATTTGGAGAGTATAGAGGAGAGCTTGTCATGAGTATTCCATATATTCCATATAATTAGCATACAAACACATAATCAACCATCTGTGTCGTAGGGCAATTGACGCGTTTCTGGTTCCTCCTGAACCAATGCTCACAGTCAAGGGATGTGTCTATGCTACACCCTTTATATACCTCAACACAGACAAGAAAGTTTTTTAAAACCATCTACACATTTCACACTACAAAAATCTACATAATATGAAGTCATATACAGAGCACAAATATATAAAATACCTAGCATAACATACTAAATAAAATGTTATTAATATACATAGAGGAGGTCATTTCGAAAATTTAACCCCTAGTTTCCAATTCTAAAGTCCAATATGCTTCCCTTTTCCTTAACAAATGTACCCAGTCTCCCCCTCTTTTTGGCTTATTGACTTGCTCCACTGCAAATAATTTTTTTTTTATTAAACATAATTTTTATTCAAATTTAAAAAAAATATATATACAGAATTGGGCACAAGATAAATAAGATAGCATCAAATTAAAACATACAAAATATATGTCAGCATAGGTAAAAAAAAATCGTTAATAGTAAGAGATATCAGTCACAATATAGATCACCATATAACCTATATATAGACAATAGAGTTAACACAATTATGAGGTAAACCTGAGACTCTATGCACTGGCAAATCATAGAATGGCAGCCCAAATTGGGAAAGAAAATTAAAAACAAAACTAAAAGAAACCATAAACTATAACATAGCACTTGGGTCATATTAATACACTAATTCGGTTTATCCAGGATGGTGGTTACTAAAGGGAGTGGGCTGCTCTGGAATCAGAGTTGAGGTATGATATATGATATAGTGAGGGCTTTGGTTACTTGGCTGAAGGTAGGGTGGGAACCATAGGTGGGAATCGCATTTGTGGGGAAAGGCAGTTCTCACAGCCGGGTAGATGAAGATGAGTCAAGTCAAGTGGTGGATTTCCAACTTCCAATTGACCCAGTTGACCTGCTAGACGGGTAGTAAGATACCAGGACGTGTAAACGAAAGACTTCATGACTTGCCTAATCTCATCAGAGGTGTAGAAGGTTTTTATAAATTCTCTCCATTTTGTAAAGAACTTAGGGGACTGGGTCTCTTTGGTTCTGACAATGTCCAGTTTATCCATCTCTAGATGGTGTTTGACGGAGCAGATCACTTCTTGGACTGAGGATATATTGGAATTCAGCCATTTTGAAAGAAGAGATCATTTGGCTGCTAATAAAGAATTTAAAATCTTACAAGATCCCTCATGTTTTTCCAGGAAATGCTTTGTTTCTCCTGATATCTGGGTAAGTATAGGGCAGTTGACATTCAGATATGAACTTACTCTTAGATCTACAGGTAGAAAGACAACTAAAGAGAAAAGCAGTATACCCTGTAACAACGGCCCACTGTCTTTTGGCGACGGGTGGTGCCTGTTTTCTGTCTGTAGCGATGCTAAAAGACATCTCTGTCTACAGAGTGCACAATAGTTATCCCTTAATAGGAGTAAAAAAAAAAAGTAAAAAACATCAAAAGTGTGGAAAAAATAAATAAAAATAAATATTTAATTAAAAAATATGCATACACCACACACAAACAAAAAACCCTATTAAGTACCCACACGACCGTAATAACCTGTAGAATTAATCTAATAAGTTATTTAGTGTGAAATGTAAATGGTGTAAAAAAATATTTTTAAGAAATAAATGCTTTTTTTATGTTCATGCGGGATTTTTTTTTTTAATATGTTAATTCAAACAACTCCCCCAAAAAAGACAATTTCTCCAGCATAAAAGAAGTCCTCATACAACTGCGTCATTGAAAAAAATAAAGAGGCAAAAACTAAAAAATTTAGCTGATCATTAAGGTATTTTCAGGTATAGGGCAAGGGGTTAAAACAGCATAGTATAGCTTTTGGGCTTTGCCTTTTTTGCCACCATTTTACACAATTTTCTTATAAATAGATGTGATCAACCATTCACAACCATTTATTATTGTTCTATTTACAGTGAAGGAAATAATTATGTGATCGCTTGCTGATTGTGTAAGTTTGCCCACTGACAAGGACATGAACAGTCTATCATTTTAAGGGTAGGTTAAGAGATAGACTATCCAAAATAAAATCTAGAAAATCACATGGTATAAATTATATAAATTTATTTGCATTTTGCTGAGAGAAAAAAGTATTTGATCCCCTACCAATCATTAAGGGTGACATGTCCCCTTAGGGCTCCACCATTTTTTTTGGTGTATTTTGCACCAAAATCTGTTGACGCCCTATTCTCAATATGAATGAACTGTCGTACACCAAAACTAGGCGCATTTGACACTTTTGAAGGCGCCTAAAGTAGGCGCATCAAATATGCTAGCAATTATATGCAATGCGCCTTTTTTTGGTATATGCCTAAATTAGGCGTATTAAATATGCTATACAAGGCATACCACATGCCAGATTTTTGACAGGATTATTTATTCAGGCGCACTATACACTCATTTAATGCGCCTTAAAACTGGCGTGGAAGCGCCTCTTTTCTGACATGTCGCCCTAAGAGTTCTGGCTCCTACAGACCAGTTAGGGTGCTTTCACATGGTGCGTTTTTGATGCATTTTTTTTAATGTGTTTTTTGTGCAGGAAGGCACAGCAATTTATGCTGTACATTGCTGCACAAAAATGCAATTCTACTGCAATTTTTGCCGCGATTTTTGTGCAGCAATGTACAGCATAAATTGCTGTGCCTTCCTGCACAAAAAACACATTAAAAAAACACACCAAAAATGCACTGTGTGAAAGTACCCTTAGATGCTGCTAATCAACTCGTTTCCTGCATTACAGGTAGCTGTCTTAAATAGTCACCTTTATAAAAGACTCCTGTCCACAGACTCAATTAATCAGTCAGACTCTAACCTCTACAACATGGGCAAGACCAAAGAGCTTTCTAAGGATGTCAGGGACAAGATCATAGACCTGAACAAAGCTGGAATGGGCTACAAAACCATGAGTAAGACGCGGGGTGAGACGGAGACAACCAGTGTCTGTAGAGTCGGTAAGTCAAAGCTCCCGACTCCTACTCCCGACTTCGACTCCTGACTCCCTCATACATGGTATATGTTTAAGTGATAACTTTACTGTAGTAAAATGGTAACATCAGGATTTTTATCACCTTATGATACAATAATCAATCTATTTAGGTAGAACATTCACTGAGAAGCAAAATGGTAACAATGTTTTGATCTTTTGACTTTTAGGTTCCATATTTTACCATCCACTACAGCTTTGTAGATGAGACTACCATCCTTTTATAGACAATCATCTCACCTATCTTATACATAAATGTGACTTGCAAGTATTTAGCATCTGCTTAGTTCTGCCGAGTCTTGTCATATAACTGCATTGTTACTGTTGTGCACCTAAAAATCTAAAGGTTAATTTTTATTATTTTGTTAGTATTTGGTAAATCCATCTATGGTTTTCAGCACTACCTGAATCCTTCTGGACTCTGGATCAAATTCAAGCATGTCTTGACCAAAATCTAATCCCAGGTCTCTTCTACACGTTCCCAATGTTGGTGCATACTGGTTTTGGGTATGAATACAGCTTTTTCTTCAACTCCACCCACAAGTGTTGGATTGGGCTGAGGTCTGGGGACTGTGGCGGCCAATACAGCAACTCTACTTCATTGTCATTGAACCCTTCCTTCTCCAACCTTGACGTCTGCTTCAGGTCATTGTCCTGCTGGACACTATGTCGTCCTTTTCATACACATAGTACTGGAGTGTATGGAGTAACTCATCTTGTAGGATACTCATATGTAGCTCAGCATTGATATCAACATCAATCCTGGTCAAGTGTCCAACATCTTTGGCTGTGAAACATCCCCATATCCTCAGGCTTCCTCCACCGAACCGGACAGTTTCTTCAATTTCTCAAACCGTTCGCCCCTTTTCCCTTAATTTTTCCAAACCCATTTGCACCCATCAGAGCCTGGTCTATTGACTTTCACCTCATCGCTCCAAATCACCTGTTTCCAATCTTCCATTTTTCCTACTTTTTTGCAAACTCGAGCCAAGGCTTCTTATGACGAGATTGAAGTCGCGGCTTCTTCACCTTTTTTCGGGCCATCATTCCAGACCTGTGTAGTGTGTGTTGCCCGGTGTTTGTATGGACGTCTGTGATCTCACTATTATGAAGCCTACGAGCCTCCTCCACTGCCGTGTCTATTTCGTTAGAACTGAACTTGTGATGAGCGACTAGACTCTGATATTTTGCCTGGACGTCCCCCTCTTGGCTTTGGAATGAATGGATGGACTTCATTTCATATTCTTCATATTCTTCCAGCGGTCAGGGCCTCACATGATGCAGTTTGGCAATATTCTTGGCCGAGAGACACTATTGATGAGCTGGATGCTGCTGCTTCTCTTTTCTTGGAAAATCTTCTTCATGGCTGCTCAAACCAGTGACCTTTCGCTTGGGAATCAGCCTAATAATACTGAGCTATTAGGGAATGTGAGAACAGGTTGTAATTTATAGTATACAAGAAGAAAAAGATTGTCCCACCACCAGGAGCAAAACAGTAACAATGCAGTTACATGACAAGAATCTGTAGAACTAAGCATATGCTAAATAGTTGCGGGTCAAAGTTATGTATGAGATAGGTAAGATGACTGTCTATAAAATGATGGTAGTCTCATGTTCAAAGCTGTAGAGGATGGTGAGGTGTGGAGTCTGAAAGTCACAAGTTCAAAACATTGTTACCCTTTTGCTTGTCAGTGTAAAATACATTTATTGGATACAACTTAAGAACACAAAAAAATGAAAAAATTGTAAATACGCTGCAGTAAGTGGGGAAAAAAAAGTTTTCAACAAAAACGTCCTGAATAGCATTTCTGGAGTCTATGAATTTGTTCTGAGAAATAGTATCGCCTCCATCAGATCCTTCATACATGACCTCACATCTGATCTCATTATTTCCAGGCTAGAGAACGGCCTCTCTGCACTAACTTGGGTTGTGGGCAAAGCGGAGACCACAGGGGCAACATCTCTAACAATGTCAGGGTATAAAGGAATTGCCTAAGGCACAGTCAAGTCTGATGAACGGTTGATCTTCTGCTTCTTTGAAAGCAAGTGAAAATTTTGCTGAAATCTGGTCAATCTGTTTGCTATGGGAGCGGAATATTTTCCCCGTGCTTTGCCTGCTCCATGTCATCCAAATAGTTTTCAAAATTAAACTCCTCATCTGAGCCTGAAGATATGGGAGCAGTAGCACTGGCAATACCCAATTCTTCTTGCTCTTGGCACTGCTTTGAACCAATTGGACCAATTTATTATATATTTTGGGAGTCGGAGTTGGTCCATTTTATAACGACTCTGACTGCAAAATGGGCTCCAACTCCACAGCCCTGGAGACAACTTTTGGTGTGTCACAGACAGCGGTAGTGGATCCACTGGACCATACGCAAGCGATGGTATGAGCCACGCCAGGGAGCGGAATCTAAGTAGAACCCAGAGTCTACCAGGTCACTACCCCCAACTTGACTTGCTTGTGGTGGCAGCCGAGGTTGAGCATGGTACAGTATCGTAAGGCGAAGTCATAGTCAGGGACAGGCAGTAAGGTCAGGACAGGCGGCAGAGGTTTGTGGTCGAGGGACTGTGGCAGAAAGGTACAGTACACGGTAATGACGGCAAGGAAAGGAACGCTTTCTCTAAAGGCAATAATGGCACTAAAGATCCGGCACAGGGACCAGGAAGGGGCAGGCTTAAATAGGGGCAGCGACCGGCACAAGGAAATTACCGGTGCGCTGGCCCTTTAAATTTAATAGTGCCGGCGCGCGCTCTAGAACCGGGAAGCAGAGACACAGACAGGAGCGTGGCTGGGTAAGTAAGGAGCATCGGAGAGAGTGCGCCCGCTGCCCGACATGCTGGTCGCGCCGCTGCTCGCCCGCAGGGCACGAATGCGCCCGTAACCCAGGTAGGGGGTCGTGTTGGCACCCGTGACAGTACCTCCCCCTTTTGGCCCCTCCTTCTTTCTGTCCTGGAGAAATTTTGACAAGGGTGTGGTCCAGGATGTTGTCTTCTGGCTCCCAGGACCTTTCTTCAGGCCCGAACCCCTTTCAGTCAATGAGAAAATGGGGCTTCCCCCTGATTGTTTTCATGGCCAAGATTTCTTTTATGGTGAAGATGTTCGTGGCGTCCGCCTCAGGAGTCGGAGGAGCAACCTTCCGGGAGAAACGATTCAGGACAACTGGCTTCAGGAGGGAGACGTGGAAGGAGTTCGGGACCTGCATCGTGGGGGGAAGACGGAGCTTATATGCCACAGGATTGATGCATTTTAGCACCTCGAACGGTCCCAGGAAACGGGGACCCAGTTTGTAGCCTGGGATCTTAAGACGAAAGTATCTCACTGTCTTCTCTTCTTGTCTGCTTGCTTGTTAGTGCGGGCAGACGCCCGTTGCAGAGACTGGCGTGTCTGATCCCAGATGGCTGTTAAGTCCTGGACAAGGTCTTCCATGGCCAGGACCTCAGGAGGCCACAGAGAGGGGGAGTGATAGGCGTGGATGTCGCCGGTAAATAATGAAGAAGGGGACGGCACCGGCAGACTCAGAGTTGTATGAGAATTCTGCCCAAGGTAACAGGTTGGCCCAGTCGTCTTGACGTGCAGAAACGAAGTGGCGCAGATAGCTGCCCAGAATCTGATTAACCCTCTCCACTTGTCCATTATTCTGAGGGTGGTAGGCTGAAGAGAAGTCCAATTTCACTTGTAGCTGGTTACAGAGGGAGCGCCAGAACCTCGAAACAAATTGGAACCCCCCGGTCCAAAACTATATGCTGAGGCAGCCCATGCAGCCAGAAAATGTGCTGGAAAAATAGGCTGGCAAGACGAGGAGCAGAGGGTAGACCAGGCAGAGGGCTAAAATGAGACATTTTAGAAAAGCGATCCGTGACCACCCAGACAACGGTATTACCGGAGGAAGACGGGAGGTCAGTAATAAAGTCCAAAGTCACGTGGGTCCAAGGATGCAGCAGACCTACCGGCTTGAGACGAGGAGATTTTTTACGGGCACAAGAAGTGCACGACTCCATGAATTCGCAGATGTCTCTCACCAGGCCAGGCCACCAATAGAAACGGGAGATGAAAGAGCAAGATTTTTTCACCCCTGAGTGTCCAGCCACTCGAGAACAATGTCCCCAATACAGTATTCTCTTCCGAAGAGCCGGGCGCACTTATGCCTTGCCCGAAGGGATCAGTTGCAGATCTACGGCCGCAGAGATTAGTCTTTCAGGAGGAATGATGTGCCGAGGTGCTGGTTCGTCTCCTACCACGTCAGAGGCACGGGAGAGAGCATCAGCCTTGACATTCTTCACCACCGAGCGAAATGAATCAGAAAGTCAAGCCGGGAAAAGAAGAGGGACCATCGGGCTTGGCGCGGGTTTAGTCACTGGGCCGTCTGATGATAAAGGAGGTTCTTGTGGTCGGTGTAAATATTGACCGGGTGATGAGCCCCCTCCAGGAGATAGCGCCAATCCACTAAAGATAATTTGATGGCCAGTAATTCCCGGACTCCAATGGAGTAGTTTCTATCTGCAGAGGAAAAGGTTTTGGAAAAAAAACCAACACGTGAGGGTTTTGCCTTTGGGCCCCTTTTGGGTAAGCACAGCTCTGGCTCCTACCGATGAAGCATTGACTTCTAAGAAGAACGGTTTCTCTGTATCAGGCTGGGAGAGTACAGGGGCAGATGCGAAAGCAGACTACGGTACATGGTAATGGTGGCAAGGCAAGGAACGCTTTCTCTAAAGGCAATAATGGCACTAAAGATCCGGCTTAGTGACCAGGACGGGGCAGGCTTAAATAGGGGCAATGACCAGCACAAGGAAATTACCGGTGCGCTGGCCCTTTAAATTTAACATAGAGAGGAAACATAGACAGGAGCGCGGCTGGGTAAGTACGGAGCATCAGAGCGAGTACGCCCATTGCCCGGCATACGGGTCCTGCCGCTGTTCGTCCCGCAGGGCACGGATGCATCCACGCCCCGGAGAGTGGGACCCGGGGGCACCAGTGACATGGTGCAATAGTAAGATCATGAGGAAAGTGAGACATCAGCCTAAAACTACCCGGGAGGAACTTGTTAATGATCTCAAGGCAGCTGGGACCACAGTCACCAAGAAAACCAAACGCCATATAGATTAAAATCATGCAGTGCCCGCAAGGTCCCTCTGCTCAAGAAGGCACATGTGCAGGCCCATCTGAAGTTTACCAATGAACACCTGGATGATTCTATGAGTGATTGGGAGAAGGTGCTGTGGTCAGACGAGACGAAAATTTAGCTCTTTGG
Organism: Phyllomedusa bahiana; assembly: GCA_025379985.1. Taxonomy (NCBI): domain Eukaryota; kingdom Metazoa; phylum Chordata; class Amphibia; order Anura; family Hylidae; genus Phyllomedusa; species Phyllomedusa bahiana. The sequence goes on along the minus strand of JAODAL010024147.1, from coordinate 9,948 downwards.
CATTAACTCAACTCCCGGTGATTGGAGGAAGAGAAATGTTGCCTAGGACCCAAAGAACACCGTCCCCACTGTCAGGCATGGAGGTGGAAACATTAGGCGACATGTATGAATCTCGGCGCGTCTGCGCACACGTTTTCGAGCGCTGGAACGTGAAAGCTGCGCCTCATGTGTGTCGGCGCCCGAGGTGCGCTCATACATACGGTGTAAAGTCCCCGCGCCTCGCCAGTGTATGAGGCGCAGTGCGGGAAATAGACGCAGAAGGGACTGCGCCTAAGGCCGTGTTCACACGGCTTATTCCCGACGGATTTGTGAGCCGTATTGAGCTCACAAATCCGCCGTGAATAAGGGGCGGGACGGGGGCGGGGCCGGAGCGGGCGGGGGCGGGGCGCCTCTCTCCGGCCCATAGACAATGCATTATCTACGGCGCGTACGCGCCGTAAATAATGTGCATGTCACTTTCTCCCCCCGCGGCGAATTCGCCGAGCGGGGAGGAGCGACGGAATCCACTGGTCTCTATGAGAACGGTGGATTACCGTAATTACTCCGACGGATTGGCGCCATACTGCAGCGCAAGTCCGGCGCGCAGTACGGCGCCAATCCACGGCAAAATAAGCCGTGTGAACGAGGTCTAACATGTATTCCAATTCGAGACAAGCTGGAAAACAGCGAGAAATCATTAAACATGTTAGTGAAGCGCAAAAAGAGTTGTCTTTCAAATGAATGAATGAATAAAGTGAAAAATCAAAGCTGTCTAATAGCGATTAAATATAGTAAAAAAGTGGATCATTAAAAATTAAAGTGAAAATATATAAGATCGCTCAAGAAATAAATTTGAGCTCTCCGTGCGGCATGGAGTATGATTCAAATAAATCATTTTTATTATGTGTAAAATATTATCTGAAAAAGAGCTGAAACCTTCTATAAACATTCATCAATCAAATCCCTAACAATGCGTTTGTCGCCAAGACCGGCGCTAAATAAGGAATTGCAATATAGAGAATTGCCGGGAAATACAGTAATTCAAATTCTGTAAGCTCTTCTCATTGGTCGGCAGAAACCAGCCAATCAGAATAATAGCGACAGTGACCCTTTATAACCTAAGGAGAAGTATGGACCAATCAAATGAAAAGGCAGGACAGTTCAAAATACAGTAAAAAAGGCAGAAAAGAGCTGATTGGTTGAGCCCAGGCGGCAGATATGAATCCACCAATCAGATGTAGTGCGTCTATTTTGAGTGGAGAAAGAAGGGCGCGATAAAAGGGCGCCCCAAAAGTTATTACTGTCTATGGGAAATATTCTAGTACTGTGATTGGTTGGGGGGAAGAGGGCTCGTCCTGCTTAGCCAATCAGGGTGAGCTACCTTCTCATAGAGTTCTATGGGGAAAAGAAATGCAGAGCGAGCTCTGTTTGTGATTGGCTCAGTTAAAAGAGGCGCGGTTATTTGGGCCAATGGGAGAGCGAGCGACGCTCCTATGGGTTTTCTAATGCAACCTATAATAAAACTGTACATGGCCGAAATCAAATGATAAGACTCACAAAGTTGTACCGATGTGTATATAAAATGAACAATAACATGGGGGTAACAAAAATAAACTAATAAATATTAATTCAATAAATTCATTTTTAATTCATAAATTTCGCTAGACCCCTATGATTGATCAGTGGCCAACTCAACTAAAGAAATAAAAATGAAATTATTAAAATAATATATATTAGCATATTATCGTTACACCCAAATTATTGTTCATTTTATATACACATCAGAACAACTTCGTGAGTCTTATCATGTGATTTCTGCCATGTACAGTTTTATTATAGATTGCATTAGAAAACCCATAAGAGCGTCGCTTGCTCTCCCATTGGCCCAAATAATCGCGCCTCTTTTAACTTAGCCAATCACAAACAGAGCTCGCTCTGCATTTCTTTTCCCTATAGAACTCTATGAGATAAGTAGCTCACCCACTGATTGGCTAATCAGGACGAGCCCCTCTTCCCCCCAACCATTCACAGTACTAAAATATTTCCCATAGACAGTAATAACTTTTAGGGCGCCCTTCTATCGCGCCCTTTTATCGCGCCCTTCTTGCTCCACTCAAAATCGACACACTACATATGATTGGTGTATTCAGATTTGCCGCCTGGGCTCAACCACTAAGCTCTTTTCTGCCTTTTTAATGTATTTTGAACTGTCCCACCTTTTCATTTGATTGGTCAATACTTCTCCATAGCTTATAATGGTTCACTGTCACTCCTATTCTGATTGGTTGGTTTATGCCGACCAATGAGAAGAGCTTACAGAATTTGAATTACTGTATTTCCCAGCAATTTTCCATATTGCAATTCCTGATGTTGCGCCGGTTACGGCGACAAACGCGTTGTACATGATTTTATTTATGTATGTTTTTAGAAGGTTTGAGCTCTTTTTCTGAAAATGTTTTACACTTAATAAAAATGAGTTTTTGAATCATACCATGTCTCACGGAGCTGAGAGCTGTGTGCTGTTGTAACAGTCGACCTAGAGCACATTTTGCCCCATTCCATTCCGTTCTCGCTTCACTTCGCCTCCTCCGGCTCATTTAGACCAGATTCAACTAGGTCTGCCTGTTGAAGCTTTCGAGCGCTGCAATGCGCCGCACTTTGCCGACCCGCAATCATACATGCCTCGGAGTATTCGAATGAACCGCGTCCCGCCCCAGAACGCCCACACACGCCCATTGCACGCCCCTTCATGTTGGGCGCATCCGAAAGTGGCGAAGCTTGCACCTAACATCGCATCACTGCGTCCGACAGGGGATTCGGATCGGTGAGGCGCCGTTTTCGCCAGAAAACAGGCGCAACTCCTGATCACACATGTCGCCCATTATGTTTTGGGGGTTTCTCTGCTAAAGGCACAGGACTACTTCATCGCACCAATGGGAGAATAGATGGAGCCATGGACCTTAAAATCCTGAGTGACAACCTCCTTCCCTCCGCCAATACATTAAAAATGGGTCGTGCCTGGGTCTTCCAGCAAGACAATGACCCAAAACCTACAGCCAAGGCAACAAAGGAGTGGCTCAAAAAGAAGCACATTAAGGTCATGGAGTGGCCCAGCCAGTCTCCAAACCTTAATCCCACAGAAAACTTATTGATGGAGTTGAAACTCCATGTTGCCAAGTGACAGACTCAAAATCTTAATGATTTAGAAATAATCTGCAAAGAGAAGTGGACCAAAATTCCTCCTGACGTGCACAAACCTCATCATCAACTACAAAAACCGTCTGACTGCTGTGCTTGCCAACAAGGGTTTTGCCACCAAGTATTAAGTCTTGTTTGCCAGAGGAATCAAATACTTATTTCTCACTGCAAAATGCAAATAAATTTATATAATTTATACAATGTGATTTTCTGGATTTTATTTTGGATATTCTGTCTCTTAATGTTAAAATTAACCTACCCTTAAAATTATAGACTGTTCATGTCCTTGTCAATGGGCAAGCTTACAAAATCAGCAAGGGATAAATAATTATTTCCTCCACTGTATATACTTAATCTAACAAAAGTGGTGCCATCTTCTGATATGTTTGTCTTAGTAAATCCTTGTGTTCCCAAGAAATAACAATACTGGGGCCTCTTCTCTTATAACTCTGTTGTGCTGTTCCTCTGTTATTCCTCCTAGAAATGTATTACAGATATTATTGAAACTGTCAGCTGAATGTTACAAGTGTACATTTCTAGGAGGAATAACAGAGGAACACTACAACACAGAGTTATAAGAATAAATGCTCCAGTAATTACTAAACCAGTCATGTCAGGAGATGTCACAGGTTCTCTTTAATAATAATACTTTCAATATATTTCTTTTATTTTTACCATAAAATTGCAACATAAATTAGTATGAGGAAGAAGGCTCCTGCTCCCAAACCTTTCTTAGGTATGTTTCTATTTTAGTGCAGAACTCTAAAAAAGAATTTATTCATAATGGCAATTTGCACAGTCTTGGACTCTGAGTTTTTATTTGCATCTACTGATAGTGACAAATGCCTTGTGGAAAGAAATGGAACTCCCATATGCTCTTTTGTGTTTGGCTTCCACATACATACATGAGAACAGTGTTTGTGTAGAAACCCCAGGTGTAGGTCTTGAGTCAAATAAGTATTCACGATTTAACTCATACTTGCAAACTTTTGAAAATGGCCATCATGGAGATCGCGAGCTGCGGCACGCAAAGTGCGTCACTAGAAAAGTTTGCATAGACCACACCCTCTTTATATCAAGCTACACATCTTTAACAAAAGGTGACCCCACTACCCCCAAATGTGTAACGGCTCAGGAAGAAAGTTAATTGAGGGGTTTGTCATTACTCAGCTTTCATAGACATTGGATAGCCTATTCAGCATCCAGGAGAGCTGGGAGAGGCTGCCAAACTGTGCCTGAACCTAAACTATTACACTTCTACCAATATTTCCACCATACAGTGACCATATAGTGGTAGATACTAGTGTATACAGGCTCTACAGACTGTATATTACCTCCATACATTGACCATATAATGGTAGATACCAGTGTACACAGGCTTTGCAGACTGTATATTACCACTATACAGTGACCATATAGTGATAGATATCAGTGTACACAGGCTCTGCAGACTCTATATTAATACCTTACAGTGACCATATATTGGTAGATACTAGTGTACACAGGCTCTGCAGACTGTATATTATCACCATATAAGGGCCATAAAGTAGCAGATACCAGTGTACACAGGCTCTGTAGACTGTATATTACCTCCATACATTGACCATATAGTGGTAACTACCAGTGTACACAGGCTCTTTAGACTGTATATTACCACCATACAGAAACACTCCCTGACAACAGCCCCCTTTAACCATTTTATTACAAAAAAATCCAAAGTAGTACAAATGGAAACCTGTAAATAAACAAACATTACACATATACAAATACATAGGCTAGATAGTCTATTCAGCATATAGTTAAGCTTGGTGATACTCATCGCCCACAGGTAACACCCAGCTTTCCATGATAGGAAAACTGTGTGCCACCTGGAGTGTCACCCAGCTTTCCTTAATGCTGGATAGGCTATTACTATAGGAAACCTCCAGAGTCATGTCACAATGGTCAGGAGACCATGCAGCCTGTCTCCTACCCTCTGTAGTCACTGGAAACAGACCACGAGGGACAGGGGACAGGAGCAATGGCAGTAGACAAGGGGGCAACTCCTACCCTCTGTGGCCGCTGGAGACAGACTGCAGGGGACTGGAGACAGATGCAAGGGGTAGAAGACAAGAGGGCAACCTGCTGCCCCTTCGGCATGTCTCCTGCCCCCTATCTCCTGTCCCTTGAAAACAGACTGCAGGGGACAGGAGACAGTAGTAAGGGGGAAACTCCTGTCCCCTGAAGCCTGTTTTTGGAGGGAGCAGAATACAGGCCCCAGAGAGCAGGAGAGAGGCCGCAGGGGACAACTTCTGCAGCATGTCTCCTCCCGCAGGAGGAATGAAAAAGGAAGGAGCCTGAAGATGCCAGAGCAGAGTCCTATCACGCCACTATTGCACCGCTTTTCTCAAAGAACTAATGGTTTTACTGACACTTCCAGGGTTGGCGGGAGGGGATCCCCAATAGTGGGACTCTCCCACACAATCCAGAAAGGTTGGCAAGTCCCGATGTGAGAGCGATGTCCCGGGGCAGTTGGGAAAATTTTTAAAGTTTTTTTCAGGATTTTTCCGGCGATTCGGGGCAATTCCCTTTAATGAAAATTTTGAAATTCCTATATGAAACAGGTTTTGCGGGAACCCCACGGGCCCCGGCTGCCCACGAACTCTCGTCGTGACAGCCCGAAAGTGTGGAAAAACAGTGGCACCGGGGAAGCATCATAAGACGCTCCCCTGATGTCAGTGGCTGTAAGGGGCTTGCCTCACCCCAGCAAGTAGATTATTCAGTTGAGCTACGGAAGTGGCAGCGGCAGCAGAGGGAGGTAAATCCCTCTGCCCACCCCCTTTCCTGGGGGCTGGATAGCCCTTATTTTTAGAATGGAAGGGCCCATTATGGGTTTGGATTTCCCTTTTCTGATATTTATCGGGCTGCAGCTTTGGTTTTTTATCTTGGCTGGTTCTGAAAAATGGGGGGACCCCAAGTCAGTTTTTAAAAAAATACTTTGTTCTTTTTTAGATTTTTAATAAAGAAAAAAAAAAAAATTAACGGGGGTTTCCCCCCACCCTTTAAAACCAGCCGGGGTTTAACCGGGCCGCGGGAAGCTGATATTTTTTAAAAAAGGGAAGCCCAAAGGTTTGCTTTCCCCTCACCCTTAAAAATACCAGTCTACAGCCACCTCAGAAGCAGACCCTCACATTAGAGGGACCGCTTCTGATGGTTACCCAGCTCTTCCCCAAAGAAACCCAAAAAAATACCATCCCCAAAACCCCAAAAAGGGACCTTAAATTAGCGGGTTGTTTTGATGGCAACCCCCGGGCTTTTCCCAAAAGAACGGGGCTTTGGGGTTTACTGGGGTAATAGAGACATTGGGTTAGTGTCATCCTTGGGGTGAAAAAAACCCTTCCTATACCCCTGGTGCTTTTGGGAAACGGGGGTAATAGTAAGGTGGTTTGGGTTTTTAGCCTTGGGGGGGAAAAATAAAAACACGCTGGCTGACCCCAAAGGGCCCCAACCCCTTAGAAATTGGAGAGGTATCTGCCCGGAAACCTTTTGTCACGGTTGGGGGGTTAGTGGCCCCACTGGACCACCGCAAGCGATGGCGTAACCCAACCACCAGGGAGGGGAAATTTTAAAAGTAGGTCCAGGTTTTTCCCCAGAGCCCGCCGAAAGGGGGAGGGATTTGTTGTGGAGGGAGTCTCCCAGGTCACTACCACTGACGTGACTTGTTTTCGGGGGCAGCCGAGGTGTAGCGGGGTAAAAAAATCGGAAGGCAGGCTCGTAGTCGGGGGAAGGCGGGAAAGGTCAGGAAAAAGGGGGGCTAGGTTCGTGGTCGTGACAGGCAAAGGCAAATGGTACGGTACCCCGGTAATCGGGAACAAGACTCAGGTTTCACTTTCCCCTTTAGGCTAAAGGGCCCACTAAAGATCCGGCCCCGCTGGGCACAGGAAGGGGAGGCTTTAAATGGGGGCCCGGGGGCGACCGGCAAGGGGAAATTTCCCCGGTGCCCCCCCTTTTAAAAATTTAACAGGGGCCGGGCCCCCCGGGCGCGCCCAAAAGGGAAAGGGGTGGACGCGCAGGGGCCGGGAAAGCAGAGACAAGAGGAGCGGGGGCCGGGTAATTGGACGAGTGCGCCCGGGGGCCTGACATGGGGGTTTCGCGGCGCCATTTCCGCCCGCGGGGCAGGGCCCGGCCCCGCGACCCGGAGCGTGGTGGGGGGGGCCCGCCGGACAGTACCCCCCTTAGGCCCCTTTCCCCCTTTCTGGGCTTGGGGGAATTTGGGACCAGGGGGGCGATCCCCGAATGTTGTTTCCCGGCTCCCCAGGACCTTTTTTCCCGGCCCCCAACCCCCTTCCCGTCAATTAGGAAATGTCGCTTCCCCCTGACGTTTTCAGGCCAAGATTTTTTTATGGTGAAAAATGTTCGTGGCATCAAAGGGGCCTTTTTTTTAAGGGGGGAAGGAGGAGAAAATTTCCCCGGGGGAAAAGGGTTTAGGATAAAGGGTTCCCGGGGAGAGAGTGGAAGGAATTTGCAACCCGCGGGGGCTTGTATGCCCCCAGGGTTAATTTCGTTTCAAACACCTTGAAAGGTCCCAGGAAGCGGGGGGCCCAGTTTGTAGCGGGGATCTTGAGACGGAGTTTTCTCGCAAAAACCATAAATTTATCTCCTGGAGGAAAATTTGGGAGGGGTTTTCTCTTCTTGTCCGGGTTGCTTCTTAGGCGAGCAGGACGTCCGTTTCAGGGATGGCGGGGTGATCCAAAGGGAATTTGGGGGTTAAGTTTTTGGACCAAAAAACTTCCCCGAAACGGGACCCCCAAGGGCACAGAGAGGGTGAGGGGGGCTGGAAAGCCCCCCGTAGACAATTTAAGAAGGGGGGGCACCGGGAGACTTGGAGGGCTAAAAGAATTATATGAAAAAATTTTGCCAAAAGGGAACGATTGGCCCTCGTCCTGACAGAGAAAAAAAGTGCCGCAGATAGATGCCCAGTATCTGGTTAAACCCCCCTCCCCCCTGCCCCCTTGGTTTGAAGGTGATAGGCGGGAAAAGAAAAAACCCAAATTTTTCTTGTATGGTTTCAGAGGGGGCCCCCAGGAAACCCAGAAACAAATTGGGGCCCCCCGGGGCCAGGACAAAATGGCGGGGTGCCCCTGTAGCCCAAAAATAAAGTTGAAAAAAAATCTGGGCCCGAAATTTTTTTAAAGGGGCAGAGGGGGAGACCTGGGAAAGGGGCGAAATGGGACCCTCTTGGAAAAAACGATCCCTGACTTTCCCGATCACGGTATTACCGGAGGAAGGTGGGAGGTCAGTAATTAAAAACCATGGCCACCGGGGGCCAAAAGGGCAATGGGGAAGGGGTAGGCAGGGCTGCACCGACCGCCGGCTTTTAGATGGGAAGACTTGTTGCGGGACAAGAAGTGCACGACTCCACCCAATTCCATGAACATCTTTGGCCAACCGGGCCACCAAAAAAAAACGGGGGATGAAGAGCAAGATTTTTTCACTCCGGGTGTCCAGCCACTCGAGAGCAATGTCCCCAATACAGTATTTTCTTCCGTAGGCCCGGGGGCACATAAGTCTTGCCCGGGGGGATTTGTTGCAAAATTATGGGGTTTTAGCAAGATTGCCCCCTTTGGGAGGGATGATATGCCGTGGTTTTTTGGTTCGTCTCCTATCACGCAGGGCACGGGGGGAGGCATTCCTTGAGTTTTTTTACCAGGGGGGGAATGAATCTAAAAATTTTAACCGGGAAAAGAAAAGAACCACGTGCCTTTGGGACGGGTTTGAACCCCTGGGGGTCTGGGGGATTAAAAGGAAATTCTTGTGGTCCCGGTTTTAAATATTACCCGGTGTCGGGCCCCCTCCAGGAGATAAACGACATTCCTCTAGGGCTAGCTTGGGTGGGGGGGTAATTCCCCGGGCTCCGGGTAGCGGGAGGTTTTTTTCTCACAGAGGAAAAGGGTTTTTTAGAAAAAAAAAACATGTGAAAGGGTTTTTGCCTTGGGACCCCTTTTTAGTAAGTACAGCTCCCCGGGTCCCCCGAAGGGGGCATCGACTTCCATGAAAAAGGGGTTTTTTTTTTGTGTCCCCGGGGGTGAGTCCCCGGGGAGAGGCGAAGCAGGGCTTCAAAACTTTTAGGAAAACTTCTTTCCCCGGGTGGTGGCCATAACCCCGGATTACTACCATTTTTTTTGGGGCAAAGCCACTATAGGAGGGCACCCGAGAGGAGGGAAAAGTGGGCCAAAAATGTCTAGAAAAGTTGGCGAAGCCCGGAATCTTTGTATGGCTCGGAGGCCAACGGGGCTTGGCCACTGCAGGACAGCAGACAATTTGGCCCGGGGGGTTTCCCTCTGCCCGGGCCCCGGGCCAAATAAAGTAGCCGAGGAAAGGAAGGCTTTTCTGGGGGGAACAGGCCCTTTTTCGAGCTTGGCATTTGGGCGGTTTGCCCTCAAAAACCGAAGGACTGTCTTACATGGCTTAGTTGGGGTTCGGATCGGGGGGGAAAATTTAGAATATCGTCCAGATAGACAACGACCCCAGGAATAAGGAGGGGGCCCGGAATATGTCGGGTTGAGAACTCCTGGAACACTCTGGGGTTTTCAGAGACCAAAAAGGGGTTTAACTAGGTACTTGAAGTGCCCAACGCGGGGTGTTAAAAGCCCCTTCCTTTCTCCCCCTATAAAAGAATGAGATTTTTAGTTCCCCACAGATCCAAATTTTGAAAATATCCTGGCTCCTTTGAAGCCGGTCGAAAAATCGTAATTTTAAAGGCAGAAGTAAACCCGTTCTTAATGGTAAACT